>CANTFL010001046.1:0-87342 GCA_947650285.1 Hyaloperonospora brassicae | reverse complement strand
TTAAACTACCATCTCCTAGGTGGGTCCCTTGTCCACCACCCATTGCGCGCATCCAGCAGCGATTGGTGGTTAATTTGGTTGATGTGTAAACCAGCATCGATTGGAAGGGAAAATTTCAAGAATACTACCATCAGGGATAATATTTCGCCAGCATCACCTCTTCTCGAGTGATGTTGATTGAGTATTATCTAAATGGATAATACCCTTAAAAAATTGATACATGAATAATTTTTCTAATGTAACGGCTTCAACCCGTCACATCGCCCCCCACTTGGCATCCAGCCCAGTCACTAATGAGCTATATGCCTTAATTGGTGACAGAGTGACCACCGTCGTCTCACTCTGGGGAGCGAAAGCACTTGTTTGCTCCATCCGATTCATCCCAGCTTTTCAATGCATGATTAATGCCGTCCATGCGCTACGCGGACAAGGCCAGCTGACGCGACTGCATCGATTCGTGCAGCCGGCGAAAAAGCTTCTTAGACTCAGCAGCAAATGAACCGTTCGCCTGCTGCTGATGATGAACAGCCTGCAGTACCCGTGCACGCAGGTGTGCGTGACCATCTACGTGCAGCATCTCCATCCGTAGCTTCTTCTGCGGGTGGTGGTAGCCCCATGGACGTCGATCCCGAATCAGAGGTCATCTATTCGGGCGAGTCAGAAGCCGCGTCCGCCCCGAAGTCACGGCGAGGCCCAGCGCCGTGAGGCTGCGGGTTCAATACCAGCGATTACCTGAATACGCGGGTCTCGACCGGGGGTTGCGACATGAGTTGTTTGCTTATCCGACGAGTCTATTGACTCGTCGTCGGGATGAAGGATCACACTCGCAGTCGTTTGATGCGAGTGATAAACTTGATGGCGGAAGTCATCGTGATGATGTCGATGAATCTTCGCGGAGCCATCGTAGCCGCATGTATTCCAGTAATTGCTGGCTATCGCAGGATCCACAGGACATCACGCCATACGGGCAGTATCCGCTATGCGTTACGGCCTACTCCTGAGAACAAGCCATGGATGTATCCCATGCTTTCAGGAGAGTGGCATGATTATACCACTGTATTCATCGGATCCCCGTTCTTCAATCTATCAAGAATTCATGGTCTTGATGTCAGTGCGAGAATCTATCGCTCTGAGCATGATTACTACATCGATGATTTTTCAAATATCAATGAAACTACGGCAACCGCAACCAAGACGAAGTTTCGTTGGGGCATTGGAACTTATTTATCGGCAACGTCGAAAACGATAGTCGTGATATTTCCGGGCGTAACAAACTTATTGGGGCAAACGCAAATATGTTTGAAGCAAAAGCCGCCAACTGGCGCTCGGTATAAGTTCCACTGATTGTGTTGAGAGTCAGGTTTATCTTTCCTCTAGTGGGACAGGGAACCGCGCAGCGGCGCGATGGCGCTGGAGTTGTATTGACAACTCTGTTTGCGCCCTTAGGAAGACCTTCCTCCCCATCCAGCCGTATTAAAGGGTGCGCGTCTCGTCCGAGATGCGCAAAGGTATTGAGACGTTATAATCTTCTTTACGAAACGTATCGGGCGTTCGTTTGACGATGGCTCTTCATCATCAACTGATTTGGCCCACGCAATTTTGCTGACGATCCCGGGACATCCCTATCAGCTGAGAGCGGGTCTTTTGGCTGTTCCATGAGATTTCATACCTTCAGTTCACTGAATGGGGTATCGTCATTGATCCTGAATTGTCACGGTGGTTCAGATACGCTACACAAGGAAGCATTGACCACCGTGTGAGTCCCCTGAAAGCACGCGTGATGAGGAGGAGGGAAAACCTCCTCACAGTCGTTTGACTCACCACCTCGACCCATTCGAGATGGATCGCGCAATCGATCAATTGTAATGAGGATTTGTAGAACGAGCGGGACAGACGCTACGCTGTGAACGATTCTGTGCCGATGCACTGCAAGGATAGGGATGCTGTAAGTGCAAAGGATCGTGATGATTATGCCCTGTGGGGCGACAGATTTGAACGGGATGTATGTTTCTGCCGAAGAGCTTTGGCACCTTGCAGGAAGATCTCTCAATTGTTTGGAGATATCTCTTCACTGCGCTTCCAGACCGATCGACTGGAGCGCGAGCGCAAGAATCTGATGTACCTTTTTAGACGTGGAGGACATCTTCTTTGTCGAAATCTAGCTCGTACTGATTGTACAGTTGCAGCCGCCAACGGGAAACGTAGGATGCGTGCGCATCCGACGTGGCTGTGGTGGAGTGGTGATCACAAATATCTTGTGATCCCACCGTCTAGTGGCACCCGAGCGAACGAGGAACGGAGGGGGTACCCCTATTTCGGGCTATGTGTCTTTTTTCACACTCGGGCAACCGTCGTTGAGGTGGGTTGCGATATTCGTGGTGGACTTGAGCTACCGGAAGCTGAACTTGACCATTTTGGGGATAGGTGTTGATCGGGTGGAAATTCTTCACCCGGTCAACCGTGGGTGGATCGAGTGGAAACTATTTACTCGATCGCAAGTACACTTGGCACTCTCCCAGAGTCGCCTGTATCCATAGTTGACTCTTGATCCGCGAGCTTTCTGATCACTTGCGCCGTCTCATGATTCGGAATCTAAACCGTTATGTTCCTGTGTTCTATCGCATTGGGGGGCGAGAACTGATGTTCCGGCTGGCCAAACAATCGAAAGTCGAAGTTTGTAATGACGCGGGTGACTCTCTACTCAACGGGAGGCCAAATTGTCTTCCCGGAATAAGTCGGAGACGCGTATCTTTCAAAACAAATTCAATTCTGTATTATGCCAACCAACCAAAAGTAAACCCTATGACTATAACTATCTGTTCGCTGAATTCCTGTTGCGTATTCACCTGTCGGTGTCATCACCTCGGGCATCATGTGGTACACAGCCAATACGCCGTAGTGGATCGCTAGGGTGGTAAAAGATTGATCCAGTAGTGGATCGCTAGGGGTGGTGGACCGCTAGGTGGTGGACCGCTCGGGGTACTGGTTCGCGGGTGGTGGATCGCGGTGCGGTGATCCACATCCATTCTGTGTCCACGCAATTATGTGCCTAAACTACACAGCGGTACATACCCTGGATAGACCGTAATCAATCGGTCGAGTCTTTTATTGGGCATCCATCGTCGGATCGCCGTCACTTCTGAGACCTAGCATGTTTGATGATCCTGGTAACCAATTCCTCCAGCATAGCCTCCGTATTCAATTATCTTCCATTGCCGTTAGTGATATAGTAATTTGGATGATGTTCGCCCCTTGAGCGGTCTGGCCGTTGTAATTTGTTGATCTAAGCCTTTATCAATTAGTGATCCAACCCTTGATCGCGGATCGCGATCGGTCAGTAGTCACCTCCCAGCTATACTCCTTCTTGACCGTTTGGTAGGTGAATCCGCCCGCTTCTTCTACAGTCGCTTTCTGTCACCTCGTCGTCTAACCCTATCTTGCGTCTTTCCTTTAGGTTTAATATCGTGATCACTATACCATAATCGTATACTGCAACGTTAGTCGTCAATCGGTGTCGACCTAGCTGTGCATCCTCTTGCATCTTGACAGCTATTGACTTGTAAAACTACTCAGTACTGCAATCTGGCTGGACATGTCATATCGTATTATAACACAAGATCTTTATTATTGCGTGGACTCCATATGTGTTCTTGTTGATCGTCGATCGTTCTTGCTGAGCGGGTTTTAAAAATAATCCATCTACGGTCGGAATCTAACTTGGCCTTTTGTTGGACCGGTCTTGTACTTTTTAATTATCGACTATGATCCCATCTAGATGATTATTGGACTATCTATGAACCCGAACAGCCTTATTAGAATATTTGTCCTTGATGGCATTTGACTCGCAAACTGTTTTCTTGAAGCGCTGTATACTTGACCATTTTCCTCACTGGTTTCGATCAAATACATATGTGCCAGCAACTTCAGCTTTTGCTTTCTTTTTTAAAATGTCGCCAGTTGTCATCGCCTCAAATCTTTTGTTTTTTAATAATCTTCGTCCTTACAATTCTTGACCGTGATCGCGTCTGGCTGATGGGTGGGCCGTCTATGGATCAGATCAGCTAATACGTGATAGACATCCTCGATTGCAATGATCTCTACAATATGGATCACTCTACTAAATCTATCACGCGCATAAAAGCCGTAAATAATTTCTCTTTCAGTAATGATCAACAAACGTATCTTAATTAAAAGAAGATCTTATATCTTTTCTTTCTCGTCGATCGGGACATAAATTCATCTCATTCGCCACTATATATATATCCACTGCGATCGGGCTTTGCTACCCAAGATTGCCATACGTCACATCTCTCCCATACCTCCTTTTGCACCCATTTCGCAGAAGAATTCCAATCCGACACATCGGTTATTCGTCCTTCGTGTCATCGTGTAATTGCCTCACCTCCGAACGATTCTTGCTGACCTAATCGCGATCAAACTTTTGCAATAAGACTCCACAGATCACGTCTTCCTCGTCTGTCCATGTCGGATCACCAGATCGCTTCAAATGCACCAAATACTGGCGTTGGATTCTTCCGAAAGGGGTATTCTTACCGGATCACACATCCATTATCTTGTCGACGTTAAACTCGCCTTCACTTAATGTGCGCTATTAGCTGTTTTCCGGCAGCATGGCCTCGTCAAAATCGAGGCGATTCGCCTCATCAACATTTATATGGTATCTCGAACGATCCGGGAAGTTTTTTACTCGCTTAAGCTTCAATAAATGTTCCAGTGGGAAAATCGATACGATGTATTCGAAACTACCAATCGCACCGGATGTCTTCCGCAAGGTTTACTTACCCGGAATGGTCCATGACAGATTGTTGCTAGCTTTGGGCGTATCATTCGTTCACTCGATCCAAATATAGCCATACTTGGTCCTATGTGATCCTTCCCTCAGTATTGTGTCGATCGACCCGGTCCTTGATCGCAATGCGTAGACGATCGCTCACGTCTTCTCTCAATTGTTGATATTGACGCTGTGTATGGTTCGCCATCTTCATGATTCATGGTCTCGTCTTTTGGTGCATCCAAGGGCAAAGTCGCTTACAGCGTCGATCGTGGGTCTCAACCTTGGATCAGGTAGAATGGAGCATATCCTTGCACGCGATCATGTGCCGTGCTGATGGCTTACATCAACCTCTCGGCGTATTCGGCCAAATCTATCTGATTCGTATCCGAGACGTGAATATTTAAAGCTCTCGTCAGCGTTTGCACAATTTAATTTGCTGTCCCATTTGCTTGAGGTCGGTACGTCATAATTGCACGCAGTTTTTTTTTCGCGTCCGATTGTACGCTCGGAATAAATCGGACATGAACTCTTGCGCTAGATCTTGGCGGATCGATTCACTGTCCTCAAATCTTCCAAATACACACTACTCGTAACTCTCAGCGATCGTTTAATAAAATCTATAGAAATTCGATTTGACGATAACGTATCCCGAGAACAGATCTACTTTCAAAACAAATTTGGCTTAATCCTTTGAAAGATCGCGATAGTGATGGTATGTGATCCATCGCGAATATTTTAAACGGTTAAGTGGCTTGGACATTTATCGGACATTCGCCGCGAAAAATAGTTATTCTTTCCTCGTCGTGCAACCAACGCATACTCCCACAATACGCTGAACACTCCGATAATGTCCTCTCCAGTGAAAGTGTGACCGGATTTGTTGGTACGTTCGGCCTATACCTTGGTGGCAGCCCTTCTGACTGGTGTGGCAGTGATGTAGTAAATCTTGCAGCAGTAGTTCTGGTATCACCAAACGAACCAAATCCACCCGATTTTCCGGATATTCAGTTGATATAGGGTAGAAAAATAATAGTCTGCTCTTGTTTACTTCATATTCGGACGCGATCCGAGAACATAGTTATGTTACTTCGATAATCAACTTCGTTATGTCCCGATTTAAATTTCCTACAGTCTGGCGATCCACTTCTTCTCATTATGTGCTTGCTAAATCTCGGGATTCTGACCTGCCAAATGAATTCTTCTATCAGTTATTCTGGCGATCGCCGTATGCCGAACGATTTTTTCTTTTTATACTTTAGGCTACCGCCGTTTTTTTGCGGCTGACCTAATGAGGGCAGCTTTTTCACGACCGGATCGACACTATTGGTCATCAACAACTTGTTTAACCGGTTCAAGGAACATAAATCCTGACGACAATAATCGGAGAAAGCGATCGATTTTTGCTCTGTATGCAAAGCTTTTCTTGCCACTCGATCTGCACTCTGATTGAAATCCCTCTATATATGTAAAAAATCGTGGTCCGGCCACGATCGGGATTTCTCGATCCTTATGACGTAACAAGTGCAATCCGGACGCTTTGCAATCGATTTCGCCATGCATCTGCCTGATCACTAAGTTGAAATTGCCACAAATGATGATATGCCCCCCATTTTAATTGACCAAGAGATCGAAACGTAGTGGCAAACCACGGTACTCAGCCTAGTTCACTGTAAAGTCCGTTGCATATTCGGATGTAGCAGTCACTATGTTTCATTCGGGAAGCTTCCATACTATTGCGCTAAAAGCCCCGCCTTTTCGTTTAGTTTGGGCCAAAACAGTAAAAATGACCACTCAAAGACTTTCATTCTTCTCCGCCGTTGGTTATGGCATAGGTATCGTTTTTTCCTGCTGTTTCCTAAGGCTAATCGCGACAAACACCTCGTCAACCTCTTCGCGCGGGATTATACTAGCGGCGATTTAACCCAGTATTTCATCTTCTCTCTTTTTACGCTTCTTTATCCTTAAAGTCTAATGAGATAACAACGCCGCCCATCTCTCTAATCTCCCAGTCAGGCCTGGAGATTGTACCAGCCAGTCCAACGTCAAATGAAGTGTGAGCACCTTGATTTATAGTTAAAACAACATAGTGTAGCCGACATCCAGGATGCACAACAGAGCTAATCCTCTCTTACACCATTCCATAGTTAATTTCACTGAGTTTTAGCTTTCATCTTGTGAACGTTACGGGACAGTATGTTCCATCGTGTTCATGTAGAAAAGCTGCAGATACTGCCCATTTGCTAGCATAGACACCGATCACTGGAAGACAATCCGGATCGAAGTGTTTGAGAATCAGAGATTTAGAAATCTTATCCTTCATCATGTTCAGCGAAACCATCCTTTATTTTCATCGACTACTGTCCGTTGAGGCCTGGTCGCCCCCTGTAACACAAGAATACTCTGGATCGCTCCCTGCTACACAGGTATGATCTGGATCGCTGTCACCTTGATCTTTGCGGTCGTCCACGTTTGGATAGCCCCCTGAACATCTATACGATCTGGATCGCTGTCACCCTGATTTTCGCGATCTTCCACTTTTGGCTTGCACCCTGTAACACAGATACGATCTGGATCACTAGACCCTCGACATGTCTGATCTTTAACTCTCTCTTCACTCGTCATTGTTGACTCCATCACTTACATGCGGCTAATTTCGTGGAATTCCTGTTCGCGTAGTTCGTAGAGCACTTATGCATCTATTGCAAAGTCTTCAACGAATCGACTTTAGTAATTTAAACTTTCTAAGAATGACTACAGCGACCATATTGTTAAAGGAAACGGGTTATTGACCAGCGATACGAGTAATTTAGGGCGGGCTTCCAATCCAGCGAGTGATATGTGATGACCGAGATTATTCACCTTGCGCCTTCCCAAAAACATTTGGTCAGGCTGATCGACAGACTTCACTTGTCGCATTCACGTAGCCATCCTTCTACTCTTTCATTAAGATCAGTCCAATATGTAGCTGGAAGTTAAATCTCATCGATATACAATGTTCAACCTAGCACAAAAGATGTATGACTGGTGTTCGATTCTCCTTCTTTTGAACCACGTCGATCCGTTTATGAGGCTTTATCGAAGAAACACCTGAATCGGCTTCGATCTTCAAATAGCCAAACAATGCATTGTCGATCAAGCTTGGTAAATCTACATAGCGAATTGTAACCCAAACGGCATCCGTAGCCATTAAAACAAGCCTAATGACGTAATAATGCAAAAACACTTCTTGCTTGTTCCGTCATCTTCAGAACCTAAAACCCGCTTGCCATATCCAGTGAACAATACCACATCGCTTCGTTCATGTCTTGTAAAAGTTTTCTGATCAATCGCGTTGAATACACCATCAGCTTTGTTAGCTGATTTACACGTCGATATCCAATACACAATCGAATATCCTCGCCATTCTTCTTGATCATTACGACGATCGGCGAAGCCCGTGGTGATGTGGAAGGTCGAATATTCTTGACTGTTCGCAGTATTTTGATTAAATCCGCTATTCTTCACGGATCGTGAGCGCCACTGGCCGTACTCTATGTGCGATCGTTCTCGCTCCTCTCACGTCAATATCGCATATCTCCACCGATGTGGCTGGAGGGAGTGCTTTCTCTTTACCAACAAGAATGTGCTTGTTTCTCCAGATCGATTGTCTCAATCGTTCCTGGTCATCAGTCAGCGGTTCGTATGAATCGCCTACCTGAATATTTTCAATCGTTACTTCGGCAGTAGGCGTAACAATGTCAGGCAGTACAGTCATGTGATGATCCAAATCCTCGGCGTACAGTTCTTCACTTTCATGACGATACGTAGAGACATTCGGCTCTATCGCGATTAGATCATCGTTCGGACATTATTCTTTATCGATCTTTACATCTGGTGAAAGTCCAGCCTCTTTCTTGGACTGATCGCCTGCTTTGTCATTCGGCGCTTGTTCTTGAATCATGTTAAACACAGTCAGTACACTTGTTGATCGATGATCCGCATGGAGATCGTCGATCAAGTCACTTGAACCGTCATGCAATCGATCGTTATATCCATCCTAATTAGTTTTACCTCCTTCATTTGACCCTTCAATTACTCTATTGCCTCCGCCCTCCTCCTCGATCGTGTTAGCGACACGTGGTTGTGGCTTTACACGTGAAACACCTTTTTCGTATCGGATCGGGATGTCCGTTTATTCGTTATTTTCTTTCTCTAACGTAAAAACTTCTTCGGCGTATGGTATGGTGGGTGACCCACAAGTGGACCAGCGTTTTCGAGCTGCAGCGCTACCTCTTTATCGGCCGTTGCTTCAAATGCTATAGGATGCCACTCGTTGTACCGTCGCGATCCAATCGAGACGTAGCCTGTGTATCAATTTACCGTATCGGCAGACATAATCAAGCCTTAAGTCGGTCCACGATTGATGGATACTTCTTTGTCGCTGATATTAGTTAGATGAAAGTACTTGATCTGTTTAATCCCGAAATGTACGGTGGGTGCCCATGATGGGTCGCGCCACACCCATAATTTGGCGGTGAACTGGGTATTGCCGATCCTTACCTCTGTTGGTTTACCGACCGGTCGAACTACATGCTGTTCCGGGAACAAGATCACCTCCACGGACGATCGGTCTAGAGGTCTGCGTCCTGATAGATGAGAAAACTCACTTTATCTGGCATTACCAGCGTCCCATTAGCTAATTCCAGACTTATACCTGCAGGTACAATGAAATTTATACCCAGGATAGCGCTTTGACCGACTTATTCACCCACCCACACATTAAAATAATACACCAGTGATCCATTTAAGGTTACATTGATCTGGGTACGTTCTCCGGTCATGTACATATTTTCACCTATCCGCACACACTCCTGTTTGAGATTCTCGTCGATTACACAACCTACCTTACGAAAAAAGGCAGAATCCACGACCAAGATCTCAGATCACGAGTCAAGTAGCATTGTGGCATTTTTGTTGTTCATCTTCCCAATCACTTAAGCTTTCCTATACCATTTTCCTCGTGTATAGTATTTTCTATATTTCCTTGACTCGCCAGACGCTAAGACAAGTTTCATCTTGGTGAGCGATCGGTCGTACTTGTCTTGTCTATTAACACTCGTAATGTAACACATACAGTTTGAAAAATCTTATGTATTATGTAAATTATCCTGCTTGTCCTCGCTTTCGTCGAACGACTTCCTCTTCACAAATGCATATAAGCAGAGCCTAGAGCGCTCCGCTCGTACCAGATCCCAATTTGGCGAGCCTTCTCATATAGCATTTTCTCGGCTTGATCCGGCAAAATCCCTGTATGCTTGGTAGGAACATACCACTGGCAATTATGTTATAAACTATTCCATCGGGAACTTTCCTTCATCGTGGACATTCTCGCATACGGAACACATCTAGTAGCACTTGTCCGCGGAAAGACGTTCAAGTTCGCACTTCTTACACATCTGTCATTTCAAATACCTGCGATCATCACGCCTCTTCGACCCACAGTTCTTACGCACTGTTGGAGGTTTCCCACGATCGTAGTGCCTCTCTTACTCGAATCTATCGTTTTAGACGATCGGGTCTCCTGACTTCTGAGCGCTATCCGCAGCTGTAGCCTCGTACACGTTTCGTCGATTAGAGTCAGTCTCCTATTCGCCGGAGTCAACTTACGATCCACTGCTTTCGCGTTCCACGTGTATCGCTTTCACAGCCCGGGCTGGTTTTGCCGGTATTTTAGCCGCCTGTGACTTAAAATTCTGTAAAAAAATTTCAGTCATTCCCATTGAGGCGTGTTCTTCTTGGAAGTCTATATTTTTGCATTCTAGCAGAATTTCTTTAATATCGTCTGCATCTCTAAGGCGTAAAATAGTCAATATTTCCACCAGCTCGCAATCGTCCAGGTTACCAATGTAATTACCTACATGTTACTTCATGATACCAGACGATCCATCTCGTATCGGGATCTTCGCCCAGATCTCAGCCACATTTAGACGGTACAAGTAATTTAACGGAGTCTCATTCGATCGCTTACGGGCTTAATAGTGAGTCTACCAACCAAAATACCGTTCATCCCTCCATATTTGGCCATGAAGACTTCCAGGAGTGCCGTCCACGAAATCCTCGTCGAGCGACTGGGATGGGTTTACCAGCCACGCGCCGGTTCCATAAGAAGAATTCTGAACACCAAGAACTTCTCCTCATCAGGCGCTTGATCGCGTAGGAAAGCGGACTTTACCTTTCTGATCCATTTTCTCGCTCGCTCTTCATTCTTCTCCAATCCGGCAAACGCTTTCAGTTCGGCCATGGCATATAATCGAAATCTATGATTATTGGAACCAAAACCATTCCAACCTACTGCCGTTGCCACCTGTGGTAATCTTGTGCTTTCTTTATCTCGGCGCGCAAGATCATGGTCGGATTAACAACTAATACGCGATTTTATTGAATTTATGTTCATATTTGCATGTCGATCTCCGGTTCGAGTTAGAATGTAGATGATCGCCCGGCGCCCATACGGGCTTGTTCTAGCTCATATTGCTTCATGAATGCTCAAAAATAGGAGCTCATCTGATCTAATTCCACCATGTTCATATACTGCGTAGCCGCTGGCTTTCCCGCCTACGCCTCTGCCTCGCTCCATTGAAATATCTTCCGCAATAGATCCTCGCCCCTTGGTCCTAGCGACATTCGCCGGATCTGGATTGAGTCGTTCGAGTCCTGTTTCTATTCCGCTGAAGGATAACGAGATGATTTAGTGTGTACATCTTCAAGGAAATCGTTAATTGGTGTGAAAACTAAATCCATCGTGCCTCGCGGCGTGATCCGTTGATCCGTGGTGTCGATCTGCGGGATTCAGTTTTATTCAGAGTCTCGTATGCCTATGAGCGGACTCTACGTCTTAAATAGCGACTGTACGGCAGCGATTACTCGATCGTGGTTGCACTCTAGTTGCGTTTGCGCATTGAATGTATCAGCAGTGAGCTCCTGGCTCAGCCAAGCAGGTTGTTAGACGTCAGAGCGCCTCTAACAAGTTTGGAGTTGCTCTGAGTGCTGATATCGGTCCGCGCAGTAATTCGGTCAGCTTCGGTTTAATCGGCTTCGGCATAGGGTCACTCGAAAACAGCTTCTCTAGCTCCTTCAAATGGCATTTCCGGCTGATTTCGTCGAATAAAAAGCTTTTAAACTTTTCTTGCGATCCACTGACTATTGTTCTTATCTACATTCTCCGTCTCGACCTTATCTCCGGCTTACCTGTCTTTGTAAAAGTTTGATCTTACTTTACCGCGGCTAGATAAGTATACTTGTCCGAAGATTTCGCTTTTTTCTACATCATTTCTGATAGTTTGTCTGATATGAATATAAAAAGCCGTCTGGATATTCTCCTAGGAACTTTATCCTCTACGTCGTGCTTTGCATCGCAATCGGTAGTGGCCTCCAAAAAAAACTCATGAGGAGTTTGGTTTTATTCTTCCAGATCGTGCGACCGATCTTCCGACTTTATTTTCTTGTCATTAAACCCCCACTTAAATTTAGACGATCTGAAGATCCTTCATTCTCACGCGTCTGCGACGATTCCTTTTTCACTGGCGCTACTATATCAGGTACAGTCTAATTCTTGACTTCATAGCTCAGGGATTCACGGTGAAATCCCGAGTCACAAAATGATTCGGGCACGCGTACCATTGTGGACGAGTGGTGACCACAAATTGTGTGTGATCCCGACTGTCTAGTGGCGCCCGAGCGAACGACGAACGGAGGGGGTACCCCTATTTCGGGCTATGTGTCTTTTTTCACACCTTGAGTACCTGTCGTTGAGGTGGGTTGCTCTATTCGTGGTGGACTTGAGCTGAAGCTGAGCTTGACCGTTTTGGGGATAGGTGTTGATCGGGTGGAAATTCTTCACCCGGTCAACCGTGGGTGGATCGAGTGGAAACTCTTTACTCGATCGCAAGTACACTTGGGCACTCTCCCAGAGTCGCCTGTATCCATAGTTGACTCTTGATCCGCGAGCTTTCTGATCACTTGCGCCGTCTCATGATTTTGAATCTAAACCGTTATGTTCCCTGTGTCCTATCGCATTGGGGGGGCGAGAACTGATGTTCCGGCTGGCCAAACAATCGAAAGTCGAAGTTTGTAATGACGCGGGTGACTCTCTACTCAACGGGAGGCCAAATTGTCTTCCCGGAATAAGTCGACGCGTATCTTTCGTTGCAAATTCAATTCTGTATTATGCCAACCAACCAAAAGTAAACCCTATGACTATAACTATCTGTTCGCTGAATTCCTGTTGCGTATCACCTGTCTATATCATCACCTCGGGCATCATGTGGTACACAGCCAATACTCCGTAGTGGATCGCTAGGTGGTAGATTGATCCATAGTGGATCGCTAGGTGGTGGACCGCTAGGTGGTGGACCGCTCGGGGTACTGGTTCGCGGGGTGGTGGATCGCGGTGTGTGATCCACATCCATTATGTGTCCACGCAATTATGTGCCTAAACCACACAGCGGTACATACCCTGGATAGATCGTGATCAATCGGTCGAGTCTTTTATTGGGCATCCATCGTCGGATCGCTGTCACTTCTGAGACCTAGCACGTTTGATGATCTTGGTAATCCACTCCTCCAGCATGCTTCCGTATCCACCTATCTTCCATTGCCGTTAGCGATCCAGTAATTCGGATGATGTTCGCCCCTTCAGTGGTCTGGTCGTTGTAATTTGTTGATCTAAGCCTTTATCAATTAGTAATCCAACCCTTGATCGCGGATCGCGATCGGTCAGTAGTCAATTCTCGACTATACTCTTTCTTGACAGTTTAGTAGATCAACCTGCATGATTCTCATAGTCATTTTCAGTTACTCAGTCATGTGATCCCATCACCCATGCCAACGGGCCCATCTACGAGCTTGCTTTACCGATCAATTTGACCTCGCACTAAATGCGGTAGGCGTGGTCCACAATTTTAATTATCACCCGTCTTCGATCCTCCAGATTAGTTTACAGTCATGGATTCATAACTATTAGATAGAGATCAAGCTTGAGTTGGAAAATTTGAGATGATGCTGAGATGGTTATGTGAGCTGAAGAAAAAACTCATAGGAATATCGCCGTCTTTAGTAAGATCTCTCGATCTCGAAATGATCTCTCGATCTATTTTCAGGGTCTAGATCTCGACCCGATATCTCGATTTCGGTTTAAACCATCGATATCGGTCTTATCACTCGATCTATATATGATCTTTCGATCTCGATCCGATCCTTCGATCAGATCTGTCGATCTCTATTCATTTGCGATCTAGATTCAACTCATCAATTTTTTTTCCGATCTGTTTATATATTTGTCGATATGAAAAAAGCGCGCACGGCTAGAGTAAGCAGAATTCAAGTCTGACGTATTTCTTACGATTTTTTTCCAGAGAAAGCGAATATAATAGTAATTATAATTTGTGTAAGGAAAATCTCTTGGGAGGGAAACGCGTGGTTCCAAGGCTCGTCATACAGATGGGCCTATCGATATGTCAATCTGATGAACTTGATTGATTATCATTAAACAGAGATATGAATTTGCTTATAAGTACATATGCCTCTTTTTTTGTGGTAGGGTCATTGGCCACCTGACGTCGAGAAAGCTGCATACTTTGATTAAGATACATCTGTGGATGATTTGTCCAGGGATCAAGGACTTTCAACATAAATCTCGACTGCAATTGGACGCAGCAAACACGTAGAGGCAAAAGGTGCAAGATCGCGAGACGGCTTAAGTGGTCAGAAGGCGCACGGATCAAGAATTCTATTTTGACAAAGCAATCTCGTGGAGATCAGGGTGACTCATATTGAGCACCTTACAAGTACACCCGCTATAGTGTGAAGATTTCCACGCTACAGCGCCAATCCCAACTGGTTTTGCTTGGCATCGACTAGATTCCATCTGGAAGGGTGCAACCCGCCCCACCGACCGGTGCACAAGATGCGCGAAAAATACAGCACGCAGTCGGAGTACCCTCTCCATTCGTTGGTCGTCCGGCCGCAAGTAGAGAGTTGTGATTGACCCATCAAAAGAGCGATCACTACTCTCTACAATGGGTCGCGTACTCGGATATTCTGAAGACTTGGGATAGATCTTTGAGGCTTTTGGAGAAGATGGCAGGATCAATACTGTGAATCATAAGGAAGCGCCAGAAGCAGAGTGATCATCGCAGAAGCGCAAAATGAAATGATCCTTGGATTACCAGCGTTCCAGAATAGGGCTTTGATAGCACAAAAATTAAAGCGGAAGATGAATCACTTGATCCAGACGATAAACGTGGACGCCCTTCTGAGGTCCCATCGGGGACCAAAGCAAGTCGTGTTTCAAAGCACAATTCGCAAACTGGAAAACTTTCGGTTAAACTCAAACATTATTCAGCTTGAACCATTTTGTGGTGTCAAAGAAAAAATTCAAGTTTGAGGAAGAAGAGGATAACAAAAGGGTGACAAGATGGACCTTCTGACGGAGAAATTTCATAGGTAGCTACTCAAGCCGTAACTTTAAACAACCCGGTGCTGTTCAATTTGAAGACAAATCTGACAGGAAAACAAAAAAACTAATTTAGGCTCCAGCGACAGTTTCAAACACGCTGGAACGGATCATCGAAACTATCAGTTGCTGTGGGATGCAGGATTCGTCGCGGGGGTGTTCGACGCAAAGAAGTTACTGGATTGTATCAACGTCAAGTTGTTAAATGGTGTCGATCGATGTATGAAGGGCTGATTTCGGTGACGGGTAAATACAAGAACGAAAATCAGGTGCTTTTGGCCATCGCGAATGTCCCAGGCAGATCGTTATAGGACGACTACAAGAACGAAGAAAAATCATTTTTTGGTGATTGCAGATGCCCGAAGAAGATATTACACTGGATTAGCGCAGTACGCGTCGGCTGAGTCGACGATCAGATTAGATTAATCGATCAGTTATATATGTATGGCGCTGGGCCCATGTGAGGCAAATTATTTGCGAAATCGCATAATGAGTTTTAAAGACGAGTTGCGCTTGGAAACTGCATGCGGCAGAGAGGACACAATATAGAGCATTCCAAGATCCAAAAGACGTATTTCGAACCTTTCATAAGTCGTTTTTAGCATCAGCAAATGAAATAAGCTCGCCAAGCATTCTATACAAGTTCGATTGTGATATGCACGGGGAAGCAAAAGATATACTTCCCAACTGTTAATAAGCAGTCTATTGAGTCGCGTCAAGCCAGATCGGATGCATATAACCATACGGAGACGATCATGACAACTCCGGGCAAAACGATCTTAAACGTCCACTGGCAGCGGCTATAAAAATAGCATTGAGCACTGGACTCAGCGCTCCGCGGATACGGATGTCCGCGATCGCGGATCTACAGAAATAAACGGATAAGACAGGGATGAAGATCGGGTGAGAGCTCGACCACTAAGGTCAAGTCCACAAATTTACTGGTCTGACCCCCAAATGAAGAGAAGTGTCTTTTGTTTGGAGATTTCGTCACGCGCCCCACACGGAACTGGCATTACCGGCTGAGCCAATCTTTTCGCCGCTCATAAAAAGAAATCTTATTACGTTCTATCGTGTAATTTGGATGCAATGGTAAGTCAGTTGGTGGGGAACTACCATGAAAAGAAGCGATCAGATGAAAAGACTATGGAATAGATAAACCATCTCAATTCGCGGCGATAAAGGTGAAAAGACAGGTTCAAGATGAACCTCGGGATACACGTCGTAAACATGTACAATAGGTTATCGGGGTGATTACGGAACGCGATATGATTCATTCAATTGACGTAGCTAGGGTTGGGAGATGCAGATCAGGTCGAAATATCCAGTCGAGATCGATATCTAGCGAATAGAAATAGACAGCCATAATCATGACAAATTTAAACAAATTTTGATTAATACCTAACCTATTTTTGCTTTATAACTCTGGTGCATACAGCCTGCGCAGAGAGGTTTTTTATGACGAAATTTAAGGCAGATGATTGAACTGAGAGTTCTGTGGATTAAACGAAGAAGAGTAACCACGGAATGTTATGTGGCCGCGACCCTATATCGCATGAAGAATGGGTTAGGGATATCACGAGGAAGATCTGAATGGAAGACGTCTGGAAGGCAGTGCGGACCACGCGCGATAAATAAGGCGTCTACTCAAAACGGTTTGAAAAGGCACGACAATCTTGGGTGCTGGAACCGATTGACGTGCTAGAAGTGTGACTGCAAAGAACATCCGTCGGACATTTATTTTTGCGTGTGCGCTGCTTGTAGAGATATGAATGACTGTGGCTAGGGCCTCATGGAGAAATTATACAAATCGATCCGCAAGCATTATATACCTAGCAAACATGGGGGAATGTGACCGCCCAGGTTTGAGGAGATGTTCGACTAGGACGCTCGCAGGATTGAATCTATTACGAGTCGAGCGTTCTAGGCCTTGCACTGATACATTTTAAAAAAGGAAACGTAAGATACCTAATTATAAACGGATTGATTCGACCGCTAGTAGACGTGGTGTTTCTTCTTCTATCTCTTCTATCTCAAGTGTGAAAACAGTGGACAAATATACTCGATTCCCAATGAAGATGAAAATCGATCTCGCCCCAGGGGAGTCGCGCGGGTATTAAAAGTATCATATTCCAGAAAAGTCATTTAAGCAAGCCTAGGGTGTAGGCAATATCAGCTACGAGAAGGCCACCATGTTTTTTTAATTCGGTGCAAAATTATCAATCAGAGACATGATTTTTGCTTGTAAGGAGGAATATCGGATTGATGAAAGTCGGACGCAAGCGTGTCTTGGGATCAGAGAAAAAACCTACATGACGCCGGGACGAGCTAAGATCGAGGTCACATTGGATGGATCGTTAGTATACTACTTCGACTTATGGGCGGGGATCGAACGGGAGAAGAAGCCATACTGGGTATAAATTCTATGGTTCCGGCAGGTGTCCGTTTGTATCTGGCCGATGGGACAATATGTCTGTCGGACGTAGTCCGGATGAGTTTGGCAGGACGGAGATCACCCCTTAAATCGAAGATTTCGGCGATCAATATTAACTATTTACGTAAATTTATCCCGGCTGGTAAGTCGGCCAAAGTACTTATCGGGATCAAGTTTCCAAAGTCCAAACTTTGGGTTAAGCGAGATGTAGCTTGGGTTCCTACAGTGACGGCCGGACCGGGCAATATTACTTTCTTGTAGGTCACAACTGTAGGTACACACGGTCTGGTTCTAAATTATGGTGCCCCATTTACCTTTTGAATGAAAAAGAACATGACACCTCGATCCCCACAATATTTGTGTGCTGGATCGGAACGGTATACCGAATGAAATTTTTTAGCATACGAAGCTAATTGTACAGATGTAAGTGGAGGATATCGACACATACGTAGAACCAATGGTAGATAATTATGATTACACAAAGTTCACGCAGATTTTGGTTCGGTCATAGAAAGAAGAAAACGACTTTTAAGATCGAGCTGAAATCAGGTCGCGGTCCCATTCAGATTGCGAAGGGTTTAAGTCGCAATTTGGATTGAACTCTAACGATACTGTTGAGATTTTTAAATATGATATATAAAGAGAAGACGGAGATGGAGGAGATTGGAGATCGATGAAAGAGTCATTAACGTAAAAACTGTTTGTTTTATCTAAGACAATTAGGCGGTGAAATCGAACGTAGAACGACTATCCGTCAGAAAGGCCGTCCTTACATCATTCAGACGAGATCAAATATGACGAAAGTATGAAACAAAAAGAATTCAGCTGCCGGCGAAAAAGAATAACACAAAAGTTCCTAAAATATTAGACCGTGAAATGCTAGATCAATATGATTGACTAGTGCAATGAGCGGGCACGGTCACAGACGGCAGGGAACGAAGGAATGATGGTCATATTCTCACCTGTGTATCATCATACAGGAGATTAGTTATTCTCGGGAGATATCGAACCACACCTGGCTGTGCAACCACAGATAGCAACATCGACGACAGAGATAACCATTGATGACGTCCAAGTTGGAGAACTTAATTTGCCATTAACAGAAGATGAAAAGAAGTTGTGTCAATAGAACTGGAGAAAAAAGCATCTGCTGATTGGAAAAGAAAACGCTTTACCCCCTGCCGCACGCGGTGCTGTATGCCATAGCGATGTCGGTTGCAAAAAGCCAATCGCACAGCGTGTGTGGTCGGTTGCACCCAAGTTTGTGGAGAATTAGGCAGATCTATCGAAAATATTACTGCCCGCCAAAATCATTCGACCTCAGATATCGCCATGGGCGTCACGAATAGTCGTGGTCATCAAGAAGAATGGCTAAGCTATCTGGCTATGTATAGATTATTATTTGGTGAATCATCCAGTACGGCTGATGGTGTACCCCATGCCGCGTACCAGCAAGATGATGCAAGACATAGATACAGCCATGTATTATTGCTCCTTTTATATGGCTAGTGTATTTTAGGCTGTAAAATTGACCGAACGGGCAAGAATATAATCTGGGTTCATTATTACCCTTTCTGATCTATCTGAGTGGTCAAGAATCCCGTCGGGTTGAAGAACTCCCTACAAATTACCAGCAATTGATTGATAACGCTTTGTCTCGATACCTAAAGATCGGTATAAATATGTACTCGATCACAGGGGGCTAACATAATTCGACAGACATATTTACGAAGTTGGAACCGGAGAGAGATCGATCACCATCTGTGCTAGGCATACGATCTTACATTATCGAAATAGTGTTCCCAGCTACAACGTGGACCCTCTTAAACGACATGGTTAAATGATGGATATTGTTGTGCGATTAGCGGATTCTATTGATCCGCTTGGACAAATTTTCTTGGTGATGGCGTATACCAGATTCCATGGGTATCAGGTATCAAAAGCTGGTTTGGAAGCTCACCCTAAATATTTAAGGTCGCCAATAACCCTTCCTATACCTACGTCGTTGCGTTCTATGCAGTCAATATTGAGCAGTCTCTACAATTACAGCAGTTTTATAAAAGAATTTGCGATATACGCATCAGTAATGTACAGATTGAGGGAGAACAAATTCTTTGAGATCAGCAAAACGATTGCAGTGATACAACGACCACATATACAGTCAAAAAACGACCGCAACCCAGCTAGAATAATGATAAAGAGCGTGATCCTTACCGAAAAACCTGGTGGGAGAAGGCTACGATTGCTTTCAACAAATAAAAAGCCAAGATCGCTTAAACCTCGATTTTAAAGGTCTTGAGCCCGGACCAAATCCCGGTGATTGGAGTGTATGCAAGCTAGTAGGCGGTGTCAGTATCACTTTTGCAGGTAAACGATGATGTACACTAGCCGGTTACTTTCGTAAGCCGCACCCTCAATCCTTATGAGATTGACTATGGCATGGTAAACAAATAGGTGTTAGCTCTACTATAAATCTTGAAATGTGTGCTACGGCATGATGTTATTCCGAGATATTATGGTGCTTACTCGATATTTGATGTTTGCTTGGTTGGTCCAATATTCGAGCCTAAAGGAGATGCTGGGGAGATGGACCTCATTGATGTCGAATTAGCTTAAGATTTTATAAGATGTGAGAAGGGGAAGATGAAAACTCGGCGGCAAGCCAAACTCTTCGATCCGAGGGGTAGATATGATGATCGCTATCGCTCCAAAGAGGCAACATTAGCTATCTATATCGATGCCAACACTTACGGTGGAAGAAGGCAAAAACTTTCTAGTGACCAGTTTCGACGGATCAGCTCGTTTTAAACGGAACCTTCGGGCGTACAGCGCGATCGTGTGACAGCTTGTAGAATGGACCGTTGTGGTTGATTCGTCTGAATATGAGACGGATCTAGCAGTGGATGCAACTAAAAATCCCGGTATATTGCTTAAGTTTGATCTGTTGGATAGACAAACTAGGGGACGGATCATCATATATGGCAATTACAACTGGTTGATGCGCCAGATGCGGGTGAGATCGATTGCAAGGTGCCGGGTTTACAGTCGCTACTCCACAAGGAAATGCAAAGCCTTAAGTCATGGCCAAAGCACGAGTTCCTACATATGAACGGGAATGGAACCAAAATGCTGATCGATTGGCGAGCTCAGCTCTGCAACAGGAGACTGGTACGATCGTCACTTAGGACTCAGAGATGCAAGACTTGGTTTCATTGGATCAAATGCATGAATTGATCATACCAGAATGACCAGATCGAGTGAAAAACATGGCTGCGATCATTCGATCACCATAGCGCAGACGCAGGTGGACCGAGGTGCTACGCGAGGAAGTGGTACAATAGATTCAAATTGAGCGAATCAAACAGGCATAAGAGGAGGCAGGTTGGATCGCCAACGTCAAGTAATATCTGGTTGGTTAGTTAAATCAGATGAATGATGAAGATGCAACGACGTGTACTCGTATCGCTCCAAATTATGAAGTAGACGAGAACGGGCTGTTATTTTTCTGTCCCCGAGCGTCGGGGTCATTAAAAGGTCGCACAAAGATAATCCGCCTCGTGGTGTCTAAATTGTTGCAGCGTGATTTTTTGCATCATTACCACACTAGTTTGGAAGGGGGCCACGAAGGGATCAGAGGGACTTAACCGATGCTCCGATCCATCTTTTCATCGAAGAGGGTTACATTGGATCTTCCAACAGTATGTGGGTGAGTGTGTGGATTGTACCACTGGAAAGAGACTACCTTCGATACTTAGGGGGTTGACAGGCAATGTGCAAGCCACAAACCTGTTTTAAATGATTGCTATGGAATACTTAATCTCTTCAATAAAGGCGATATAGGGAACACCGAATAACTGTTGTGTATGTATCTTTTCGGGATATGTGGTGGCTAGAGCCAGCACATCAAGAACTTCAAAATTAATTGCCGAAGGATACAAGTAGGGTGTATTTCGGAGGCGTAAGTCAAGTGAAGAAATACGGCACGATCGGGAACCCGGATCCATGTCAGATTTCTTCCGAGAACGTAACATGATCGACGGACAGAATTAACGTGCTACTGTAGCTTGTCGCTCTTAAGCAGATGATAACGCAGAATGCATAGTGCTGACGCATATTCGAGCCGTCGAGATAGATGTAGCAGATGTAGAATAAAAGGATTTGGTAAGCTGAGAGACTAACTTTTGCGACCAATACGGGACAGGATCGGATGCGCGGCGATACTACGATTTACCCGATCTGCGGTAGAGATCCGAGATCGACGTCAGAGGAAATGCTACCAGTATCAAGCACCACGATAAGAGATCGAGAATCAAGGGGATTAGTTATACATCATGCTGCGTCAGTACCAGCGAGCTAGTTCAACGATGAATCAGCAGTTAAAGATCGCGATCCTGGATCAGGCGCTTCGACATAATTCGAATACGGATCCGAACATTTTTGATTGTGGAACGCAAGACTGGATCTATTTGGATCGAGGCAAAGAACGATACACTCGCAAGATCGCACACTTGTGGCATGGGTCGTTTCAAGAAGATGAGCTATGCGCAGCCCATGTTGTTCGATCAAATTTATCAAGAATACCATACATATTGATTCTGTTCGTGCACGTCTCCGATTTCTAACGAGTCGTGAAATTACGGATCGGCTGAATAGCGGATTGATGGAATACAGTGGGTATCGCGGCGACTTAGTCGAATCTCTCATACCGGGGGATAATTGGAAAATTAAAATAGATTCTGAAAATACGAAGTGAAGGGGAGTGAAGCAAGCGATATTTACGTAAGCCTAGGCATGGTCGGATACATAAATAGTATCCGGTGCAGTGTAAGGAGAACAGCGAGATGACATAGGTCGACGAAGCCAAATCGACTCTGAGGGTTGCTACAAAAGTTTGATCAGAATCGGGTAAGTCGAAATCCTTTCGGAGTGATACAAATGCACGATGTAGAGATCAAAAGCTATCAAATGGGGCTATTGGCGTGAAAGAAGATTGTATGAAGAGGTGGATGGGCTACAAGTAATGTTAGTAGCCACCGTGAATTGCGAAGGATCGATCGCGGCTGGAAAGCCAGATGAAAAGAAACGAAGTTAATATTACGAAAATCAAACATAAAAAATAGAGGTCCGAATTTATAGAGACGCTGGAGGATATGTACGTCTTACATAGGGCTACGTCAGTTTTGATCTGCTCAACAAAAGAAAAATAGGAATTGATAAATAAAACGAGTGTGAGATAGTAGAGTTCCGATCGAGATCACATCATAATGAACGACTATTTATTAATAGAAATGCAATTGAACATCGACAATAAAGAGCAATTTTTATCGGCTATCGATAGCTTAAGAGACCAAATGAGGCACTTAGCGTTGTCAAGACAATCTAGATCGAGGACGCGCAATAATGAGGTAGCTGATTTTGTTTCAGAGACGGTCCATACATTAATCATTCGCGACCACGGTCGAGATCCGTACGGAACAAGAATGGCCAGTAGAAAGACCAAAATTTTTGCGGCGATGACATCCGACACCATTTTAAAAGGAAGGAGACTGTGAAATCACTGGTGGTTTTGCATTTGATCGGAACTGGTGAGGGAAACGGTGAACCGTAGCACAGACTCAAGGAAATAGTTTGGAAATCAAATTCCATCAAAGAAGCGATCCTAATAAGGTTGTCAAATATCATAGACAGTCCAAAAATCATCCAAAAGGGATCATATTCGAAATTTGTCTGGTACAAGACCAGTATAGCTATGATCCATACGCTACACCAGCCGACGATGGAGGTTTGCAAAACGCTCAACAAGAACAATCGACGATCAACAAGAACAAATATGGCGTCCACACGATAATGAAGATCGTGAGAATCGGTCCAATGAGGCAAAACCAACCATGCTGCAGTTTTGGTGAGGTCCGAATGTCAAAAGCTGACATGACGCAAAAGGATGCATTGCTAGGTCTACGCCATTTGTCTACTTACGGTGCAGAGGATAATTGGGGTCGAGTGATCACACTATTCAATCATTGCGTTGGGCGTGAGAGCCAACAGATAGAAGGCGTCAGTTAAGTTCGAGAAGGGTTCTGATTGGAAAAATACTAGCTTATATGGGTGGCTCACGATTTGGATCCTATCTCTTAAACTCAAACTCGATTGAGTTCTCGATCCAATTTCTTGATCGCGATCTGAACTCTCGATCCAATTTCTTGGTTGCGACCTAAACTCTCGATGTCGTTCTCAGTCCTCCATCCTGATCTTTCGACCTGAACCTGATCTCTCTATCTCAAAGTGTTGTATGCAAGTTTGGTGTGGGTCACGCTAAGGTTTAGGATGATGTACTTGGTGTACGCCAGATAGATACTAAGGGGGCGACCTCTTGGGAGGGCGACGCGTGACTTCGAAAGTCGAGTGATAGATAGAGCTAGCGATGTATTCGTCGTCTTATATGAACTAATTAACAATTAATAGAGATATGAATATGCTTATAAGTACATATGCCTCTTTTTTTGTGGTATGGTCATTGGCCACCTGACGTCGAGAAAGCTGCATACTTTGATTAAGATACATCTGTGGATGATTTGTCCAGGGATCAAGGACTTTCAACATAAATCTCGACTTCAATTGGACGCAGCAAACACGTAGAGGCAAAAGGTGCAAGATCGCGAGACGGCTTAAGTGGTCAGAAGGCGCACGGATCAAGAATTCTATTTTGACAAAGCAATCTCGTGGAGATCAGGGTGACTCATATTGAGCACCTTACAAGTACACCCGCTATAGTGTGAAGATTTCCACGCTACAGCGCCAATCCCAACTGGTTTTGCTTGGCATCGACTATTCCATCTGGAAGGGTGCAACCCGCCCCACCGACCGGTGCACAAGATGCGCGAAAAATACAGCACGCAGTCGGAGTACCCTCTCCATTCGTTGGTCGTCCGGCCGCAAGTAGAGAGTTGTGATTGACTCATTAAAGAAGCGGTTATATATTCACTAAATAAACCAGTTAGCTCGGACTTCTGGTTGTCTCTGTAGTAATTTCCGACCTGCTTTTCGTAATTGCGCGTAAAATCTCTGATCTGTGGTGCTTTTTTAATTGACAAAGGCTTGTGATTTTATAAGTACGGTTCACATTGGCCGAGACGGGAAATAGGGTTTTGCGAGTAAATAAAAATATCGAAAGCGAACCGATAATTCCAAGCTTTAAAACTTGGTATAGAAATAAAATGAGAACCAAAATTCATTTTTCTAAACCCAAATCCTTGTTGGTTGACCGTCTTCACCGAGCTATTTTTTTAATAGGCCTAATAATGAAAATTGTAATAGTTAACCATTATAATAAATAAAGACTTCTCATTATTTGACAGATCAATTTTGTCCATGTTGAAAGACATCTTGGACCTCGTGGCGAAAAATTGAAGACCTAATTCCCGGCGATGCTGCATCCAAGAATTTTGTTTTTGCTGAATACCATCTCCATTATTCCAAATGCTGCGGAGCTTGTTGCGCTTCATAAATCGTTGCAACCATCCACTTAATCAATTGATAATTTTCTTAGGTAGCTCAAGTCGATGTTTAAACCACCTTGGCCATTGTATCTAAAAATTCAAAAGTTAAATCACATCACCGTGGCCGGGACATTGTTAATTTATCCAGGTAAAAGTATATTCGTGTCTGCATTAAACGACCCATATTGACAAATCTTGCTCCAGATTTGGATTATAAGCTACACGAGAGCATTTTTTTTTAAAAGTTTGATTCTGTCATATATATTCGGTCTGTGCGAATCCCAAGTACAATAGAGATTTAAGACTAGATTAGTTTAGCACCAAATTTGCCGGAATTATGGATCATATCAGGATTCTTGGCCTAGTGCTGGCAGATCTTGAAGTTTGGGATTGGTGAAGCGTGCTTTGAACATTTTAAAATGTTTTATAAAGGAAACTCTACAAATTTGATATGATGCCTTACAATACAATACAAAATTTACGGAATTCATTATCCGGCTATCTTATTGAATTTGTTTCTACGAATCCGATGCCTTATTCTGGGAAACAGAACCGTTATACTTTATATATTAAGTTGTTTCGATAGTTGAAATATCTTTCTAATATATGATATGGTAAAAAAAATTACCAATCGCTGCTTGAAGATCGCAATGTGTGATGACTAGATGGCATTATATGTTTTATAATATTTATATAATTAAGTCAGGTCAAAACAGAGAACAAAAGTTATAGGACTATGTTCTATAAATTAATCGTTATGCGATTCATCCAATTATATACTTGCCTTAGCTGCTTGTTCTTTCTCTATGTAGTGCCTACATGTAGCAAAGCTCACTTTTCACTATTTAATGTAAAAAATTGATCGGATTCGTATTCCAGTATGGGGTAAGCCGTTCCCTTATACTTTCAGGGAAAAGGATTGCAACTTATTTGTCAAATCAATCTAGCCACACGAGACGAAGCCGATAGGATCGTGCTTAGCATGGTCTTGACGGAATTTAATGTTGGAACCAGCTCGCGCCACGTACCGGGAATGATGGCGAAAGGCGGATATATATTATTGCAGCAGCGAACTAAACTTTTCGAAGCTATCAACGACTTCCCACGGCGTAGACGAGGGCATTTAATAAAGTAATGCTACCTCTTACAGAGGAAGACTTGTCAGCGTGACAACAAATCTGATGCTCCGCGTCAAGCTAACGAATATGAAGAAGAAACAGTGGCAAAACGTTCGGCGCCACAGTATCTTAATCATGACTTAGCAAACAAAATCATAACTTATTACACTATAATACTGGAGAGAAAAGCGTGCCGCGCACAAAACCTCGACGTTTGCCTTTCTACTATCATCGTCGCGTAAATGTTGCCAACCAGGAATCATAAATCGATAGTTGGTGACCCTAAATGCGATCTTGGACGTCATATATCACTAGTTAAGCGAGGCAATTAAGATCGAATCATGTTAAATTTCTCGGCGTCAACCAAAGCCGAACATCCAGTCATCTAGAGTTTATGAGGACAGACATAGACGTTCGCTGGATGATATAGCGTAGAACTTAATAAACGGTTTTTTTACCATTGGTTTGCATGAATTTAGTGCTAACTGCCTTAACGTAAAACCTGAAGAACGTGTCGCAACTGCCGTATCTAACGCGCAGTTTAAATATGTGCAAGCCGAACAAGTTCATCATGTACTTTGACACACTTTCGTGTAGCTACGAGCTCTACAGCAGCGCAATTTCGAAAGCATCTGTATATGTTACACTGGCCTCACTAGATATCGAGGCTTCGCCGATGGATAGAACGTCAGACGAAGTGGAAGAAGCCTTCTATAAAGCCCGGATAATATTGATTTTTATAGTTGAATTCGGTGTAACTTAGCGAGGTAGAAAGACATCAATCAAGTACCCCTTATGACTTATAAATAACAATAGTGTCCCATTCAATCAAGTTATTATGGTCTTTCGTTTTTAGTTGTGTTCCTACAAACATTTTTACTGAACATGCTTGTCAGGCGTCTTGCGCGTTACAAAATAATTAGGAATAATAGGCGATTTAAGAAAAATTATGTGTATAAATGGCAGCACCGAGCATTATTTCGTAAGCATGGCTGTTTTGATCGATTAAAACAAGCAGTATCTTTTGCAATCGTATTATTAGACACTCCATCAAGTACGTACATCGATCTGTAACGGGGCACGCTCTTACCAAGCAACTGGTTTTTTGTGTTAACTACCACAAGAATGCGTTCTCCCAAATACACAAACAAGTAATTTTGAAGGCTCGTTGCAGTAAATAGATGTCGATATCTCAATTGTTGAGAACTAGATATACAATTAATATAATTAAGTTTTTTCAGTAAACCATCTTTGTCTTGTAACAATATTCAACTACACCCTAGTATTTTAGTTACTTGCACATTAGTTATTGCGCTCCTCCAGCAGCGATTAATTGTTAATGTAATTGATGAATCTTGCCCATCAAACAAGAAGCGGAATAGGCGCAAATATTACCCTCGGAATATATTTTGTTAACGTCTTTTCTAATCAAGCGATGATAATTTGATAATTTCTTAAATTGATATTATTAAATTATTAATAGCTTCGTATGAATTTTTTTGTGACGGGATCACTCTGTAACATCACCCCAACTTGACCATCAGTCACTACAATAAGTAATACGAATTCTTGGTGATATAGTGAACATCTTTCCGCGGCATGTGGATCTACAAAGCACTTTCTATTATTCACCATCTCACTCCAGGTTTACAGCGCATGACAAATTTTTCCATGCGCTGCGCGAATGATGCTTCCACTTAAGCAACTGCACAAATGCGTGCTGCAAGAAATAGCAAAAAAATTGGTAGCAGGAGTCTAATCTTTTCCTGATCCTGATAAGTAGCTTGCAACACCCAATGTGAAGGAACGCGCGTTCATCGACATGCAGATTTATCATCCGCAGCATCGGCTGCGGTTGGTATAACCATGGACATCGACCCCGTAAATGATGTTATCGATTCGGGCAAGTTTGGGATGCTTTCGACTTTAATTTATTCGCAAAACCCAGCCGTCATGATGAGAGAGAGAAAAAATCGACTGATTAATTTCCTGTCAGTGTCAGAAAGACTCTACACCGTGACATTTCCGGCTCATCCGACGAGTCCAAGCACTCCTCGAGAAATCAGGCCGATCGCACTCTCATTCGTTTGATACAAGTGCGCGACTTGATGACGTGACTTATCGTGATGATGTCGATGACTTTTCGTCAAGGCATCGCCGCAGCAATCGTAGTAAATCCGTCGGTCGCATTTTGTTTATTATGTCGGCACTGCACTAGAGGAGCAAGATCGTAACGCGTATGATCTGCTACTAAAGATAAATAATGGGTGCCTTTTTACGGCCATATGAAGCGATTTTATGGTTGTAACCCCGGGTGTAGTCGAATATCACTTTTCGACATGTCAAGACTCCATGGCTTACTGCCAGTGTGAGTGGGTATCGCATATAACTCAGTCTAACATACATACCTTTTTTGGACAACTATGGTGTGCTGTCCACCGCACTTAGATAAAGTTTTGTAGGTTTAGTAGTACAACCTTTCTATCGACAACATTACATATGTTGGCCGTGGCGTTTGCTATAACAAATTATTGCAGGTCGCAATAAGTTTAAACAGAAACACCTGATTGATTGTCGGTAAAAGTTCCACTGTTTGTCAAAAGAGGCTGGTTTATCTTGCCTCTAGTGGGGAGAGAACTTTCAGAGTTGTGTTGACAACTCTGTTTGCGCCTCTAGGAAGACCTTCCTCCCTAACCAGCCGTATTAAAGGGTGCGCGTCTCGTCCGAGATGCGCAAAGGTATTGAGACGTTACAATCTCTTTACGAACGCATCGGGCGTTCGTTTGACGATGGCTCTTCATCATCAAATGATGCGTCTCGTCGTACTGTTCGACGAGACCGGGGACATCCCTATCAGCTGAGAGCGGGTCTTTTGGCTGTTCCATGAGACTTGATACCCCCGCTACTGAATGGGGTAGCTCGTCATTGATCCTGAATTGTCACGGTGGTTCAGATACGCTACACAAGGAAGCATTGACCACCGTGTGAGTCCCCCAAAGAATGTGGAGGAGGAGGAGGGAAAACCTCCTCACAGTCGTTTGACTCACCACCTCGACCCATTCGAGATGGATCGCGCAATCGATCAATTGTGCGAGGATTTGGAGAACGAGCGGGACAGACGCTACGCTCTGAACGATTCTGTGCCGATGCACTGCAAGGATAGGGATGCTGTAAGTGCAAAGGATCGTGATGATTATGCCCTCTCACAGCGACAGATTGAACAGGATGTATGTTTCCTGACTGAAGAGCTTGCGGCGGCTCGCAGGAAGATCTCTCAATTGTTTGGAGATATCTCTTCACTGCGCTTCCAGACCGATCGACTGGAGCGCGAGCGCAAGAATCTGATGTACCTTTTTAGACGTTAGGTCTATCTTCTTTGTCGGAATCTAGCTCGGACTGATAGTACAGTTGCAGCCGCCAACGTAAAACGTAGGATGCGTGCGCTTCCTACGTGGCAGCTCGATCGTGTATGCGTTGCCTTGTCGGCGTAGCCCGTGAAATGGCCCAATGTATTTCGGCAGTAATTACTGCTGCCCACGTTAGTTACTACATGTCGAGGTTCACTTACCGTAGATAGTAGGACAAAGTCGCCTTCAACAAATTTGGACGTTTGCTTTTCCATTCTTGTCAGCGTTTTGTCTCTGCCGATCCACCGCTTGATTATTGTAGTCCTGCACGAATTGGAACACTGCATCTCGCGCCAGCACAAATAATTTTGCTTACGATACGATGTTTTGTCCAGTTCGGCTTGTGCGAACTGCAGAAAAAGTACTTTCCATTTTCTGCTCACCAGCGAGGTTGTCTTCGTCCTCGCTGGAACAATCATTGGTGATACTGAAGATACCAGCATCGTCATTATCATCGGACTCAATCATAGCGTCATTTCTATTATTGTGATGATCTTCTTCCCCGGTGTCGACCTGATCGACATCAACATCATTCGTGACGACGTTAGCGTCGACATGAGATGAGCAAGAGCCAGAACAATTTGTGCTAGAGCGAGTCCCTATGCCCCCTAAAGCAAGAGTCACAATCTTAAAGGGAGAAAAGACGTGGTTGGCTCAATCCATTCGCGAAGAACGGTATGTGCTGAGCTGACGCATGCACCGTATTATTGATGGCGAATTCCACCATCGGTAGGAATTCGATCCAGCTCGAGAAAGAGTGGACATATCCTCGAAGGATCTCTTCGAGGACACGGTCCGCACGTTCGGTCTGACTATACTGTATAAGATGGTAATATATTGACATCTTCAATATCTTGTTTTGCGATCAGTACATGTATTAATAGAACTTAGCAGTGAACCGAGGGCTACGATCGGACACAAGTTCACGAGGTAACCCGTGGAGTCCAAAAATTGTGTTGATAAAGACACAAGCACATCCTTGTGCCGTGACCGACTCCGGAACTGCAGCAAGATGCATCTTCTTGTTGAATCGGTCAACGAACACAAGAATACCATTTCTCTTGTGGTCGTCTTCGGGGAAAACCGAGCTCAAAATCCATGGAATCGGAGTGCCTGCACTCTACCAGAACCTGTAGAGGCTTTAAAAACGCACGGGATGAAGGACTAGGCTTCACCTATTGAAAAACTTTGCAAGCACAGATATACTCGCGCACAAACTAATACTGGTGGGGCCAGTAAAAGCCGCGATGGGCCGAAGGATGATTTTTTAAAGCCATGATACTTATCTGTTAGTTATCGTGAGTTTTAAGATGATGCGCAAGCTCAAATCATCATATGCGGGGAAGACGACACAAGGCGTGTCCCTAGCAATGGCTGTATAATACAGAAACCAATTGCGAGTTGTATACCGATCCGATGAGAAACGGTACAAGGCCGACAAATCTTTTAACGATTTACGAGTTGGATTCACCGAATGATCCATCAAGCGCAGAAGACCCGTATCTGCTGTGGAGGTCTTTCTTACGTCGTCTACGTTACTCGACGACGTGATACTGAAAGTAAGTGTTGCAACGGTGGGCATGTCTACACTGTTGGGTTGCGCGCCCGGCTCGAAATCTGGCCGGCGCAAAAGCGCAAAAGCGACGACATTCAGATGTTCAGGTTTATACTCGACGGATAAGCTGTACCCCGCGAAGAAAGACATCCACCTCGCTATTCTTTGCGAGATTTGTGTGGACTGTTTACGGCCGTGCTTAGTGAATCATGGTCTGTTCAAACAATGAACGGTCTATAGCTAAAGCGATAGCCACGAAACTTGGCCAGCGCATATTACATGGCAAGAAGTTCCTTTCCATGCACATAGTAATTAAGCTCAGGTACATGCACATGACGAGATCGATACCAGATGACGCGCTATGAGCCATTCGTGTCAAATTGCACTAACTCACAGCCAATTGCAATATAGCTGGCGTCAAAGACGATATGAAATCGTCTGTCCTGATCTGCAATCGCCAGAATGGACGATTGCATCAATCTGTGCTTGATACCTCCAAGGATCGCTGAGAGTCAGCGTTACATGACCACTTCAATATTTCTTGGGAAAGCAAGAAATATGAACAGTCATCTCGGCGTAGTTTCGCGAGTACTTGTGCAAGTAAGCCGCTAGCCCAAGGAACTTCCTCAGTTCCTTGACATCTACTGGCACGGGCCAGTCGTTGGTCGCCTTGATATATTCAGGATCAGGGCGGACGCCGTGTTAAGTCACGATGCACCCAAGAAGTCATATTTAGCTATCCGAGAAGGTACACTTTTCGAATTTGGCGTACAACTTATGTTCGCGCATAGCTCAATGGACATGACGAATGTGGGTTCTGTAGACTTCCACGATCATTTTTCTCGTTCATAGCCCGGATATGGACTAACACATCATCGAAGAAACTCGGTGCGAAGTCTCGCACCGGCCTCAGCAGATTTTTTTACACATCTGTTGAAAGTAGCAGGGGCGGTATTAGCCCCTGTGGAATTACTAGCCACAACAACAGAATCCCGCTAGGGGTTCTCACTGCTGTGTACGGGATGTCCCGTTCACGCATGAGGATCTGATAGAATCCATCCATCAGATCCATGGACGAAAATACGGTACTCTTTGATATACCATCTATGATTACGTCCTTTCTTGGTATCGGCGTCAGAGCCGGTACCGTTGCAGCATTCAATCTGTTGAATGCGTGCACCATCCGCCATCTTTCGTGGCTTTTATCCGCACACAGAAGGTCCGGAGAGCTGTGAGGGGAAGTAGATTCCCTCCCATGGCCCGCTGCAAATCGATCGACAAAGAACTTGTCGATCGCTAGTACTTGTTCACGAGACAGTGGTCACTAATTCATGACACAGTACTTCGGGCCCGGTTTGAATTCTATCTCTTGTCGAGTGCCTATGTCATTAGGCAACTCGCAAGGTACGAATATAGGGAACACATCCTTGAATTCGATCAAATCCTTATACAAAGGATTTGTTTGAAGTGACTCCCAGGATTGAGACGTGTATCGCTCAATCTGAGTCTTTCCATCGAGGACACTTTCTTCCATCGATGAGCTGCTGAGAACCCGTTCTTTCTCAGCAAATACCGTGGTCGACCGAATACCGGCCACATACTCGTCCTCTGTGACGAGTATGCAGATCTGCTTGACTTTGCCACTGCGCATATCACGCAAAACCCATTTCGGTTCTAGCGTTGGCAACTGAGTTATCTCCGAAGTTAAAACCGGAGGCACAATAAGATCAAGTGTATAGGCGCCTACCCTTGATCCGTCATTGACCAAGACGTTTAACGTCTCGGTTTCTTCCTGGGAACTTGCTTCCACAGGTTGCTGAGAGCCTAATCCCTCAGCAAAGGACACTTGAGGAATTCCTTCCATAAGTACGTGGGGACTTATTCCCTCTATGTCTTACGACTGTGCCTGTGCAACCACAGTCAGGGACTGGTCCTCTACGGTCGACTCTCCAGTCGTCATAGGATTTCCATGTTGCCCCTTGGAGGCAACAGGTTTCTTTCTTCTAAGATGCTGCCCGCTAGGCATACATCCATGTCCCAATATACTCGACCTTATCTAGTTGTAAACCTACGGTTCCGCCTGTACGTCTGTACAGCCGCATGGGGGATTTCTCCACAGTGTAGTGATCAGATACACTGTGATCTTGTGCAGTCGTGCTAACGACCGTACCGCAAGTGAGGCCATCGCACTTACCTGCAGCTATCCACACGCTTGTGGACACTCCATGACGTTCATCAGATGGCCATCTGGTGAACAAGCGGCAGTCATCTTCACGGATCGATTCTGCCATCTCACCCTTGGCTCGTACTTTCTGAGCCAAGGTAATCCCAGGATGACATCAAATTTGACATCCAGATCCAGTACGATAAACTCATCATCGTACTGTTCGTCCTCTAACGTGTAGTGGATCCCACTACGCGTTTTGCAACGGTAATCGATGCGCCTGTGGCAAGACGAACTGACATCCTCGTTAAAGGGATATCGCGCTTAATGAAGTCGAAGCTACGACTCTCTAGTGACTGGCGACGAACAAAGTTGTTCGACGCCCCACAGTCTACTAGGGCACGAAGCGGCAAATCATTTGTCACTTACATCTTGTAGGTGATGAGTGATATCTCATCACCAAGTGCAGCGACACACAACGATTGTGTATCTGGAGCAACTTTCGTCACGATATTCGCACATTCTTTTGAGGTTGCTGGATGCGTAGGGCGCTCAGCCCCTCCTGACCCCGACCATTTTTTTTATGGTCCGCTTTGCTGTTGCGGTTTCGCAACAGCGTTGGCCTACGCACATTGCCCTTATTGACGAATAATCGATCATTTTGCTCAGTGCTGTTTGGTACTGGGCGTGGGGAGCTTCACTAATAAGCGTAATGTCTTAGCTTTTTACAGTGATCGCACTTCTGAAATCGCTTCCTGTTTGAAGATCGAGGTCTCTCAATCTCAACCTAATCAGTTGTTCATTAGTTATGGACCTCCGACCTCTCGTCGTCTCGGTGGATGATATGAGCTCGAACTAACATGAGCCTGTCTGATGCTTAAGTCTCACTATTCCACTGCCGAGATTTCTTGTTCACGCAATCCAACTCTAAGTGGAACAGGTGGCTCCTGACGGGTCAATCTGCGATTCCCCTTGCATGAACACAGTAATCAACGTGTGTTCATGAACTGGGTTAGCAGTTATACTACTCGCGAGGAGTCGCATATGTTGTGATTAAGCGTGCACATCACGCTTACCCTGCTTGAGTTCAGGAGCTCTGAATGAGCTCTGAACGAGCCCTGAACTCAGGCCGTGGCGGCGTAAACCTTGTCTGAGCCGGGACTTGAAGTCATCTAGCGACATAAACACATGTGGGTCGCTACTATCGAGCCTTAAAGACCAAGTTTTGGCACGTCCTGCCAAGTGGGTTTGAGCAAATGTGAGTTTCATTTGCTCATCCTCGATATGTCGTGCCCGTATAGCTCTGTCGAGTTCGACAAACCATGGTAACAGGGAGTATTCCGGGACTCCGCTGTACTTGAAGATGTCAACTTTCATGACCTCGGGACGACGCGCATATGCCGTCCCGCCCACAGCAGCATGGAGTTGCTGCTGTCTCAACAGCTCTGTCTGTTGAGCACCGAGTTCTCTCAACTGCTCGGCCTGTTAAGAGCCTAGCTGGTGAAGCAAGGCTACTTTCTCTCTCTCGGCGACAAGTTCATTTTGAATGAACTTGGCTATAGCGGCATGTTGTTGGTCTCTGTCTGGGAACTCCAACATGGCGCTAATGGAAAGCTCGCCTACGGTAAAACTCATTCGTTCTACCGCACCCCATTCGATGCTACTCAAATGGTCAAAGCCTTTACGCTTGGCGTGGAAGATTACCTCCTCATCCAACATGTTCATGCTAAATGAGGTGGTAGTGGTCGCTGGAAACACTACAAAGTGCTACCAGGTGTAACGAGGCATGCTTCTTGCCAGATAACTGGTAAGAACTTGTGTAGACTATACACACAAGGCTGCGTATTCCTGGCCTCACATACGCGTGGCGAGGAAGGGCAAAGAAGCAAACATAAGTCGAAGGCTCTTTCTTTGGAAAAGAAGAATTGTTATTCAATATAGTTATGTTTCTTTGTAAATCATCTTTGGCTTAAACTTACTATATAAACTACCATCTCCTATGTGGGTACCTTGTCCACCACCCATTGCGCGCATCCAGCAGCGATTGGTGGTTAATTTGGTTGATGTAATTACATCGATTAAAAGTGGAGTGCCCAAGAATATTACCCTCAGGGGCAATTTTCCGCCAACATCACCTCTTCTCGAGTAATGTTAATTAATAAGATAAGCTTATTAGACAATATTTTAAAATGCGTACATTCTAGTTAATTTTTTTGTAACAGGCTATCCCCGATTTTGGATATATGGCGCAGGTATGATCCAAAGCGAATCAAGTCAATGTTGAAACTCTATCTTTTTCCAATACACTTACTATATTGCAATGTCTACTTCACAAACATGAAAAAGACGACCGACCCGGTAAATTTTAGAAAATTTATCTTTCGGTGTGCCCTCTGCCACCTCATCGATGTGAAAAATTTTAGCGATGCTAGTGCGAACATTCTAGGCGCTCGCACCGAGAATGAATTATTACATAAGTCATATATAACGTGTCCAATTTGGGACTTAATAATTAGAATAACCCTAAATATAGGTGACGTAAACGCAAATATAAATCGAATATTTAAATTACTCTAAAGTCGAATTTGCCTGCCTATGCACCACAATCTGCCTAGTTCTATTAAATGTTAATGACAGTGAAACTTTAACATGAAGATTAACGACTGCTATTTTGCCATCCCTTTATGAAATAGGGCGGTTGGTTGAGCATTCATGTGCATTAAAGCATATCAAAATAAGGGAATATTAGCCAATGTTGCCTCTTTTCCGAACAACACTATGAATGTAAGCGCATGATGATTCACCCAAATCGAATTCGACCATTTTTTGCTTCTCATATATGTCAATCTTTTAGGAGATAAATCCAAGAAATCGACACATAATGATTCAATTCAGGCCACTCTACCGAACTAAGCCACGTGAAAAGGATCTACTAGGTTTATTTGTTTGAACAATATAGATTTACTCAAGGATTTTTCATTCACTATTCGGTTATGGACAGATCATGATTTAATCATTTATATAATATGTGATACGGTACGAGCCAATTTAGTAACTTTATTGAATGCAGTCCAATTGCTCTTGTATTTCGCATTGCATATGGACATTCTGTGTCCAGTTCATGAATGCTAGTCGATTTTTATTCAGGAGACTACAGAACCGATAAAACATACAACAATGATATGAAGGGAATTATACATCAGCGATTTAGATCACGCGCAATTTTTTGTAATTTAGTATAATAATTTATGTGTTGTCGTAATGATCGTTGTCCCAGGGGTGCATTGCAACGTACACCTTCCTTGGCAAATTGTCCTGACCCTGTGTATTTCGATATCCAACATGACCACGTTATATAGAAATAAAAAAATCTGATGACCGTCTCTTACTAAGATACTTTCTGAATAATTAAGGTCTATTTTAAAATAAGGCAAAAGTGCCGAATACATGAAACCTTATTTGCTAATATTGTTTGAGTATAAGTATTTCTAGATGTAGATAAATCTTTCGACATCAGACAAAAGTGGCGAATATAGGTGTTTTTATAATTGCTAATACTGATCACGAAACGAGCGTGGATAAGGTCTAAATAATCTTAGGACAAATGTGGTATATGGGTCGACGTACTCGGCTGCATCTAGCCTACACTGTTGCAACTTATATATCTAGGCGCTGCAAGATGCAAATATTAAACAACGGAGACACTTTATAGATCCATTGTTCACCTCTTCTAATAGCATTATGATTCATTCTTGTTGATCGTAACAGGTTTACATATTACGATAGAATCACAATATAAACTATTAAAACGCCATCTTAAGTCCAAAATAGGTTTTTATGTCATGGTTGCTGCCGTGACAGTAACGAAGATGTGTTTTTGAAATGCCTAGCAAAACTTGTCAACTGATCTCGATCTTTATTCTGCGCGTGTTTATCTGTAGGCTGTCTCAAAAATCGTTAGTTGGTGTAAACTTAGCACTGTCGCAAATGGACAACTACGAACACAACTTTCATTGCTCAACCGTATTGTATAGCATAAGTTTCTTCATATCATTTGTGTTTCAAGTCATTAATTTAAAATTTATCATTAACACGACAATTAATGTGGTCTATATAGGTGTGAACAGTTTATGTCCGCTACAGCGTCATATTTTTAGTCTTTTTATCCATGTAAAATTTGTTGTAGCGAGGCAGAATCTCTTTTGTATATTTAAACGCTAGACGGGACGTTGTCATTCAATCCTATGAGCGCGCGACGGCGTAGGATATAGCCTAATGAACATAGCAATATCGGGGATGTGAGTGGGAATCCTTTTGTGTTATAAAAACTTTTAACGATTTCTAGGTTAGCCTTACCTTGCTGCGTTTCTTCTGACTACGTACAGACCCATTTATACCTTCTAGGGGTCCTATTATTGCTAAATTTTCATACCTTAATTTATTGCTTCTGACAATGTATTGACCGTTTCATACCTTTTGGGCGTCCTAGCAATATTTTCTTTCCGACCTGTCGACGACCACAAGTTATACTAAAATGGTGACACACAACAAAGAACCAAGAAAGTATCAGCTGTATTTTGAGCAGCTACAGGATTGAAGAGGCAAATTCTGGATAATATATTTCGCGTAACGATGCAGTCCATACTAATAGCGAATCGAAGAGTTTGGGGGTTGCCTAAGTTATAGCAAAGGTAGACTCCATTGGTCTTATATTTCAATGTGTATGTTCTTAATTATGATTCGATGCCTTGTGCCTTTATGTTTAAGGACGTAATGGCGTTGTCAATTTGTATAATAGGCGCATGTTAAACTCGGTAGCGGTATTACAATATGCTTGTAAAAGTAATTTACTGAAACTTATTTCTCACCGGTACTGTTTTTGTCGCTCTGGGCACAGATTTTGAAACATGAGCCTGTGATTAGCGTAGTATTCATGAAATCTGATGATAATAATCAATATAGTTCACTTAGATTACTCCCTCAACACTTAAAAATCAAAAAAAAATCGGTCTTTCATACTGAGGTTTGACCAGGCGTTCGCCCTTTTTTTCATACGTCCAATATAAAAACAAATTTAGTTAAACGTGCTCCAAAAACGATATATAGTCGCAATTGATAGTCTCGAGATTGATATGCAACTAAATAGCATAATGTTTCGACGACATAAAAACATTGGCAACATCTTATTCTCGGGGCCCCACCACTGTCGTTTTGTGTCTATGCAGACGTGTTTTTTAGGATAGATCCTGGATTCGCTGAGATCACAAAAGGCGTGTCTAAATTTTGTGGACAGAAAGCTTTAGAAAACGCTAAGACAAATGTGTTTTTCTCCGCCACCGGTGCAGAGGTTTTATCGAAGCTGTAGGTCTGCTAATACAACCGCAGAAAGTCTTATAGCTGTGTTGATGACGTGGGATTGTGTGGGCCATTTGTAGCGTGGTTAGTGCTATCAATGGTGATGTTTACTTTATTAAACCGAAGGTGGTTCTGATATTTTTATGAATACTTAGAGTAGACATGTTTTGATCTTGTGCCAACTGGATTCAGTTGCAGTAGCATTCTATCACAAACATGTTAATATAGATTAAAGATCTGGTCTTGTCCATTATTTAATGCCAAAACAATAAATATGGATACAATAGACGTGAAGTCAATGGCATGGATGTATGAAGGGTGCGAAAATTTACACTTTTACACACGACGTGTAACTTGCAATGAGACTTTTTAAGCATGGAATGTCAAACTAATATGCCATAAAAATTTGCGAAGCTTTTTAATGCAGATCGGGACAGCGCGTGGCAGTCCGCAGCATTATATGAGACGCTGGAACAACTAAGAAATAGAATAAATAATTGTTTTTACATCAGGTGTGGGTTGATGCATCTCGGAATTGGGGTATCCAGACGTTTATGTCGCCAGCTATAAGTGTAAAGCTGGCCGTCCTACAGAAACTAGCTTCCTTAGAGTATAACGACAATAGGACTCTGGTTTCAATCCACGCGTGTGCGTAGTATTGCCAGAAAATGCTTGTATGCCAGCAAATGGCTGAACTCTTGGGCTAGGGACGCATCCATTAGAATTAATTTAACTTTTGCGTATTCAAACACCGATACAGTCCACATTACTCCTTTAAATTGAAAGGCTATTACGAAGATGGTGGAATACCGCGAGTGTGCGTGAGAGCGATTGTGGCAAATACATTACAACGTTTTTGTATTAGATACCTGATGCTTAAAGTATTTCATGTAATTATTTTATCTACTGATTATCAGGATCAAAGTTAGCGTCACATTTAGCGAACGACTCTTAGAATACCGCAAGTGACAGTCGTCGATAAGATGAATTTGCATTGTTTTCACTACACGTTGAAGAGAGCCCATAAAAAAGGATTCTGGATCAACACATTCATTTCTTGTATATTGCTGTAAATTTTGAAATTGATGGCTTGTTGATCCATCAATCGTATTTACGGACTCTATTCTCCGTGAAGTGAAAACACTGTAACTTATCCCCAACCATAAGAGTTGTTGAAAAAAACAAATTGGATACCTTAAGAAATACCGTCTAAAATAACGCTTGACGCTTATAGCTTATTTGATAAACGGAAAGTTACATCGCAAGCCGTGATTAGCACTCAAACTCAAGCGGCGTGCGTCAAACAAGCGATTTCAGACGAAGCATACGCAAATCCATACTCCAGCCAATTTCATTTCCTTTTTACGTCCTGACCAAATAAAATTGTCACAATTTTCTTAGTAACTTAACCTTTATAAATTCTGGACGGATCAGATGATTTAGTCGCGCTTGCTGAAAAAAAATTACACCCCCACATGTCTGATTTACACAACATGTGTGAGTTACATTACATTTGTTTTTCAGGCAGGTAACAGAGTCGCGTTCGATTTAATTTTAGACCACAATATCTAATTTTGAAGACTGACGCGTGTCAGCCACCCATTCACAAGATCCTTTTATAACGTTGGTGATATATATTCAGTTCCTTCGTAAGGTGTTATTCGGGATAAATAGAAATGATACTGATATTTCTTTTTGAGAACTTAATAAATGTGCCTATTTAGCTGCCTTTGAATGGTAAGAGCTAAGAAATACCTGTAACGGTAGCTACATTGAGTACGCTATGCTTTATATCTCCTAAATAGTTTTTTCTGTAATTATGGCCTTTAGCTCTTTGAGCTTGTTGATCCTCTGAATCTGGTCCTGTGGACCATATATTTATGTACCGCAATAAATATTCCAAAGGAATTGAAGTTGTCTTATTCCGATACACTGGCTCTACTGGTTAACAAGTTGTGACTGAATTTGTACTTTAGACACTCAATAATCCAGCGACCATGTATATACATTTTTCTCTTCAATCAAAATCTGGATATATTTATGATCTCGAGCATTATATTGTTTATCAATACGTTGACAAGTGATGTTATATCCAACATACGAGCCATATAGTATCGCTCGGCGGCGTCCTTCACGCTTCGGGTATGCACGTCAAAGGTGTGGGGTATATCTAACGCCACCTCGATGGTCTGTCTTTGTAATTATTTCCCCCAGCATTAAGTCTTAGTCTAGAAATCTTCATTCGGCGTAGTACATCTAATCTGTTAAGGCAATTTACAGGGTGTACAGTTACCAAATAGTCCGGGCGGCATAAAACTGTGGTGGAAAGACTAAGGAATTTCGCGAATAAAGAACTGGTCGCCATCAATTAGATTGATTTTACGTTGGCGGTTGACAGCGCCGGCCTTCAACTGGTCGGTTGGCGTCAATTGGACGTTTAGTATGAAGCGATTACCAGATCAGACACGGTGGACCCTGCGATATCTAATTGAGGTACGACGGGCGCAGGGTACGAGTCATGAAGATTTATTTACGGGCATGGGGAAGATTACGCTGGCGATCAGGCGATAAGAAGGAAACTGCGATCAGCAAGGAGGTCGCGATCGGCGATGAAGTATGTGATCGGCTATCAAGTATGTGATGGTGATCATCAAGGTGATCGCGACCGTGATCGGCGAAAAGACATATGGTCGCGATTAAGCTAGTGTGGGTTACGCCATACGATCGGCAACCAGAAGGGACACTGCGATCAGTAAATTATATAAGGTGTTTACCACGCAAGTGCAAGGTTCACCTTGTCCAGCGGAAGCGACACGTGGTCTGCAGTGTCCAAGATATTGGGACAGGTCTAGAGTTGTTGGTTTGGATTTCTTAACATCAAATATAGCTCCTTATTCTTTTTTCAATGTAAACGTGTTGAAAATCCTCTAAGTGGATCACTGGCCACCCGACATCTAGGAAAAGGAACGTTATTTAACCATTGGATATCTCTGGACTGTTTGTCTTAGGATCAAGAGCTATTAATCCCCCCAACCGCTTCTGGACGCAGAAACTCTTTTTGGTTGAGGACTCAAGATCGCGAGACGGCTTAAGTGGTCAGAAGGCTCGCTAATCAAGGTCTACATTTGGACAAGGCGATCTGTTGCAGATCAGGGTGACTCATATCGAGCACCCTACAAATTTGCAAATGATCCCGTGAACCTTTACACAAGATTACGTCGACCATGATCGTGGTGTGAAGAATTCCTCACCGTGATCGAGTCTCGACCCCATCGCAAACACGGTCGAGTTTTACATTGATACAAGTAAACCTGGAAGTGTGCAACCTGTTCCACTGACGGGTACACAAGGGGAGGAAGGCTATAAAGAACACGAAATCGGAGTACCCTCTACGTTAGTCGGTCGTTTGGGCTTCAGAAAAGAGTTGGTAGCGACTTTTTAAAAGAGCGATACCCACTCCACCACAAACGCACTGGTCGCAAAAATAGGATAGAGCGGCATATCATGCAGTTATTAAAACGATTTCATTATCAGATTCTCACTATTCGTGAGGTCTGCTTCGAGAAGTACACACGCTAGAAAAGCAATGAGACCCGGTACTAATTTTGGTCGCTCAGAAACTTCGGAACGTGTCGTTTATTTATTAATAACTATATGCCCGACGAGCATTTTGCACCTTTTCCCTCCTCCACTAATGTTGTACAGAGTATAAAAAAGTGTTCTTCACACGGATCATGTCGCCTAAACTGGCCGTCGTCAGCTTATTGTCTTCTTTCATGCGAACAAAATTGTCGCAGCGGTACGGACTATATTCTGTAGTTTAAAGGTGTCTGTAAGAACTGAGCCTCGTACATTTTTATTTAGCATTGTTGCAATGCTGACAGGATTGGAATGGATTGAAAACTTTCTAAACACTAAGCGCAAATAGATTGAAATAAAGAAAATAGGTGTCGACCCATACTAGCGCTGCACGTGTGCATATTCTCGCGACATAATATTTTATTAGTAGTTCTTTTCCTCCGAAAAACGAAAAATTGTAAAGAAAGAAAAAATAAATAAGTTCACTAAGCATCGCCGTGTCGTATCCCACTGTCACCAACTTATATTGGGTACGTTTGCTTTTTTAAATGCCTGCGTTTTGGCGCTACTATCTTTAACCGTATGGTATACAAAAGTATGCTGAGAGAAAAGAAAAATGCTAAAGAAGAAATAAGAAATCCGAAAGCCTTTAATAGGGCATAATGAGTCATCGAGAGATTGATTGACGAATGAGTTGATCATTTGGCGCCTTAAAACACTTTTAAGCCATTCCGTCACCTATATTGCAAACAAAACAGCCGGAAGTATATCAGTTTTGACTGAAACAAATTGTAACTGACTGCTCCGTGCCACTAAGGATCGTTATTTATCTACAAGTAAGCTCCATGTGCAATTAGAGTTTCCTCTGTGATTCACTTGAAAGTCTCTAATCTCTTCAAAAAAGGCCTCCACTAAGTTGTACAACCGTAAAATACATCAGTGCTTACCGATCGGGTAAAACTGCTTGTAGTAAATGGTCTGCCAAATGATGCCGTCTCTTCGATAAAGAAAAGACCAACAATATTTTTGGACGAATGGAAGTATTAAATAAAAGATCCAATTAAATTACAAGGAGTTTGCGCGACTTACACAAATTATTTTATAAAGATTATACGATGGTGGCTTGATTGCGGGTATAAGGTGCCTCTATAAGCGGTATGACAAGCATGTTGGATTTTTTCGAAGAGGAGCAAAGTCACAAAATTTAGGTATTATACTAAAAATTATATGAGTCAATGGCGGACCATCTGGATGGTAATGGTTTTTTTTATGAGCACGACAACACGTCAATACACGAACCTTATTTAAAGAAGGCGCTAAGTGCGGACCCATCTATATTTTTTAATATCGTCTAGCGAGCCTGTGACATAATTACCCCACCAAAACCTGAGGCGGATGCTTGATAGAGCCGTGCTTTAAAATGACCAGCAATTTTAATCCCAAACTAATCTGATCGAGTGCATTTCAAGTTCCGGAAGCAAATGACGCTGCTTGCCGTCAAATATTGCCCATTTGGTGGGCAAGCGGTGCGTGGAAGCGCTAAATCAACTAGTAGATTAACAATGACATTTAGAGACTGCTATCATAGCTAAGGTTGGGGTGATACTAATCTGATCATTTAAAGGTTACATCACTATAGTAGCACACTTGCAACATTCAGCATCATACACTTTCACCTGTACGTCCAATTTGTAAAATAAAAAACCTTCATATTTGTCGTTGAAAAGGACGTTCAGTGGTTGGATTTAATATCACTAAATTTAGCTTTTTTCTATTAAATAATAAAAAGTTACTAATTTAATCATGTCCGCACTAATAAAATGAATCCGGTGACAAGGTTGACCTTCCTTCACTCTGATGACAAAGCGGACGATGCAAGAAACTGCATAAGACCTGAAACAATGCAGCAAGACTATTTTGCTGGTTCAATAAACTTGATACACCTTCTACTAGCTATTTACCTTTCCCCTACATCGTCAAACCCGAAACCGAGGTTTGCGACTTATCAGCCGTCTCTTCCACTACCAGTCGTTCATCTTCGAAGTCAATTATTCAATTTTGATGGGTCTATAGGGTCTTTATAAGTGGTCGGATGCAGCTCAGAATTACTAAGCTCTGGCGCCTAATTAGACGATTACTGCAATCCAAATGGGATAGATCCCATTCATTTTTTTATAATATAGGATTGGCTATAGACCCGCTTGGCTTGACATCAAATGGTCAAAGATGACGTGCGGTCATGTTTAAAAACCGTTCGAGGACTTAAGCAATTTACCTCAAGAAGTAAATATGTATGCCGCCTTCCACACTCCCCAAGCCAATTAACTATACTGTAGTATATTCGTTACGCCGTTATGTTGCACTTTGTGTATTTTCTTGCAGGTTCATTTACGATCTAGATTCCAACGCCAACCACAATGATGTGGAGCCGAGTTACCATTCGTATTTTGGACTCAATCGCATAAAAAATGAGATCTATTATCTATGCGCTTGTGTCCTGTATAAGCACTGCTCGTGCCGAGGAAGTAGTGAGAGTTCGATTCCCTGTGGAAACAACTCAATTTCGTAAAAATGTGTGCGACAAACTAAATTCAATTGCTAATTTCGAAATTTGTCTGTACGAGCTAGTACTGCGTATCAAAGATACATACATCCCCAACAACTTCGAGTTGGTCTATCCGGTCGGGCGGGATGCTAGATCAGCCGGTAAGCATCTTTCGTCGCGTGGGACGATAACACGATGGGGTACGTATGCATAGGCGCGACCTTAAGAGGACAGGAACATATAATCTGGAAATGTAGACGTACAAGCTCAACCTGCAGAAAAGAGTTGCAAACTGATTCCGCGCGCAAAGTTGCTAAAGAATTTTTTTTAATATTTTTTAAGGCGCTTGATGGGCAGTAAAGTAAACGCAAAAAAAATTTGGACAGTGTAAAAAGCAATTTACGAATCCTCATGCGTGGCATTGAGAAAAGATATTTATGTTCAAACTTTATTAGTGCTTATCGATAGTTTTGCATCAAAAGCGCCATTTGCCGCCTGGCATTTTCATAAGCGATCATAAATCTTATTCTGCTATTGTTTTTCCTTGTAATTAAATGTTTTTTATTTATTTGCACCCTTGACGTCATGTTCCGATCCTTCAATTTATACATAAAATAGGGTAAGGAATGCACACAGCGAACCTGGCTTCGATTGAATTTTGCGAGGTATTCCAATGGATATTATGTATATTTGTGAGAGCAACATCAGGTCAAGGTTGTTAGTGACGTAGCCTTTGCAATTAAGTATACCGTAGTGACGGCTTTTAGCACGTCTGCGCTGTCTTTGTGAGCTTACGTTATAAAGCTTTACACCTTACTGATCAGAACTTAATCGACAAAGTTGTTTGTCAAAAGCTTAACGATAATGATTTCATTAATTTGATTTATTTGTCACCAATCAAAAATACAAACGACTTTTTGCATGGAGCGGATGCGATCTTACGTTTAATAATAATTGTCCTTTTATATCTATAAGAACTTTTAACTCTTAGTGAATTGTGTTTGATAAATTCAATATATATATATATATATATATATATATATGTAAGCGAGAAAGTCTTCTGATTATCCAGCTTATATTCTGATATATCTGTCAAGCAAAGATGTGTATACATATTTCTTTCATGTGTAAAAATCGATTCGACTTATAATTCTAACATATGTGCTATCATATGTATAAGAATTACATGTAGCCGATCACAAAAAAGCCTATCTGATTACGCAGCTAGTTCCACAATGAGCCTATTGTAGATCTATAGCAGCTAGTATTGATTGTATTCAACGCGTTTAAATCATTAGGACTGTCACAATACGCATTAGCGCTTAACGCTTACAGCTTATAACTAAAAAAAAGACGCGTCCTCTCGCTAGTCCAATGGTAAAACCTTGCTTAATATTTGATCATATTTTGTGCAATGAAATAAGGATTAGATTAAATGACAATTTTTCAATACTTGGACAAGCTCGAGTTGATGGCAGGAAAACAACGAGTTGTGCTTAAACTACATGTAATCGCATTTTTTATATATGTGTAATACGACTATCCGTTTTTTCTTTTTTCATTATAATTAAGCTCCGTTGAGGTCAATTTTATGTGCACAACTTATTATAATATCAGTTAATGCCTTTCTCTTGCTTTCCTCATTTGTGCGAATCGCAATCCGTTTCATTCTCTTTCTTCTATGATTTCATTCAACACTTCAAGCAGTTATAGCTCATACTTTATTGAGGTTCTTCACTGCTAGTATAGGTTTCGGATTACATTTGTAATGTTAGCTTACGGCTCGTAACATCAACGAAATACATGCGTAGTCAATATGATGGTAAAACATGTAATCTGAATGTTGTGTTAAATATGGAATCACATCTTGATATAGTCTACGATTTTTATAACGCATCACTATGCATATTTTATCAAAAAAAGAAGATATTTTGTGCAAAATGGTGGATTAAGTAAGAAATTATTTTAAAAGCTTGTAATGGTCCGATTAACACGAGAAAAAAAATACAAGTTATTGCGGTATACTTGATATACGGGTTTTGTCTTAGCTGAATAATATGAATTTTCATATATTAGACGAAGGATTGAGCGCAAGTGTTTTATTACGATTTTGCTATCGAAATTGGCTATTCGCACATTCCTAAAGCATAAGAATTCGAAAATCGTGATAATTTTCCTGATATATATATATATATATTTGTACCTCCGTATTTGTTTCCTTTTAAAACTTATGTATGCTCATCAACCTAAAGTAAACTTAATTTATGTGCTCCTGATATCAACTTCGTAAATTGTTCTATTACTAAGTTCGTAAAACGTCTATATGTATTATTTTTTTGTCGTTTAAAAATTTCGCTTTCGGATTTAATAAATAAATTATTTGAACAGGTCCAATAAACACGAAGCTATTCACTTGAAATTTAACGATAGAAATTGGTCGTATGTAGAGGTTGTTCGAGGATGAAAACATCAACATGTGAATCCGTAAGAGCGCAAACGTTCAACGCAAATAACCAATAAAACTTCACGTTAGCGTGCATCCTCCGCGAAGTTAGTGTGATCGTGAAAAGTCTACGAAAATGCAAATGAACTAATTGTCTGTTTTGCAGTACTGATACGGGCGATTTAAAAACATTAAGGATAGCTCATAAATTTGTTTATGGTGAATGGCAGTATTTTCTCAACGTTAATGTTCAGGTCTCAATAATAGTTTAAATTTAGCATAAATTTCGGTCGCACCACATCTGCTAGTCTAAATCTAAACGTTTAGCTTTTTTTGCCACAAAAGGATTGTCGCCCAACGCGCAATAATATAAATTTGTCTAATTTATGTTGGTGAGACTCTTAGCGGGTCCAGGATTAAATACTTTATGATCGGTTTTCCCTAAGGTCAAAGTGTCAAAGCAAACATATTAATTTTAATATGGCTGGCATAAAAGACGAAAAAATACATTCAATTATTACATTTTTGCGCAGCATAAATTAAAATTGTGCGATACGGCTTGCCATGGAAAATAACTTGACGAACAGGTTTATGCGTTACACAAGTGAAGGCCATTGTACCTTTGGTATTTTCGACGGATATTTACGCAATTTGAACTGATTAGGCGTGGCCAATTGGATAAGGCTGGCACCGGGACCCGTGCGCAAGTAAATAGAAAATCACACAGGCTTTTTACGATTGCATATGGACGGTAAGAGGCTTTCAAAATTAAGACGATGGGCTGTCCGCGTACCCTAAATATCGCAAAATCTTTTGTATCTCGAATTAGTTGATTAATCGATAATCGTTTTATATGAAGTATACTAAGATGATCTTGCATAGCATTTTTATATTGTATATCATGTGGCATAATTCTTTTTTTAAATTAATGGATATAGAATTTGAATATTTTAGTTGAACAAGGTATTTAATTTATATTTTTTTGTATAATTCTTACAATTATTTGTATTGTTAGTATCCACGTGTATACTATTAGATTTCAACAAAAAAAATATGTATGTGGGCTGTGCACAAAACCAACAGAATCATGTTGCATAATAATATTAATAATCATGATTTTTGACGTAATGACGATTCGATTAATTATACTAAATATCTGACGACAAGTCCAGTGGTTGACCTTGAATATAAGCTGATATGGTCATCGTCATGGAGATTGATACGAGCTCGATCGTTTTTCTGGATGTTAGTTCGATGTTGTGACTCAATTGCGTAAACGTTTTTTTGGATAAACATATTTACTTGCAATGGGTCGCTAGGTCTACCAGTAGTTGTATTTCTAGAGTTTTTTTTACATGCAACGTATTACGATGGTACCGTTTCTTCGTTTTTGAATTATCTAGACCTATTGCAAAACTTGGTTAAAATTTGACATAGTATGCCATTAGACACAAAATTTTGACAAAATGTAAAAAGTACGCTGGAATGAAACCGGCACTTATTATATGCTTACAAATACCATGCTCTTTGCTATACTTCACCTATAATAATTGATGATTGCAAAGTAAAATGTGATATACCGTATGCTTTCTTATTCATCGAAGGGTTTTTCATTAAAAAAACTAAGTTTGTTGTGCAAACTACTCTTCCTAGAGTAGCTTATAGTGGTAGAAAATAATTCTTATGTAAACTTTAACGCAAATGTACGACATGCCTCCACGATAAGTATAGAAATTTTTCATATATAAGTTTAGTTTATATATGGAATGATATACAAATATAGAATTCTATAGTAAGCCAAATTTTGTGGTTGACAGGCAGAGACCTAGGAATCTCAAGTTACTAATCAATTAAAATTGAACGCTTTACAACAGGAGATTTCGTAGTAGAAAGACAATCACGCATATGAAAATGCACAACGATTACTCGGACGATGTAGAAACATTTACAAGTGTGAGTTAAGGAGGTGAAGTTGCGTACTTACTTGAGAAAGATAATCATATAAATACATATCGTACAGATCATGATTGATTTTTAAACCACAAATATATATATTTGTAAGGCGCAAGAGTGAAAGTTACATCATCGCGCTGTAATCCAGGTCTTGTCTATTCAATGCATCATTAGAATGCAGCTCGACACTAAGTTTTGGACGTCTGAGCGACAATTCTAATAAATAGCCTTATTATCAATGAAATTAGTTATGAATTTTAAAATATGGACCGATAATTTATATATATGATCCTATTAAATTAAAAAACAAATAATTATCAGTGCTTTCTTGTAATTTTTGTGTATATCTAGCCCACTTAACATATAGAAGACCGTATAGTCTATATTACATCTTTATGAAATTAGAAATTACATTGAATAGGACACATTCTATCGGAAATTCGTAGAATAGGACACTTATTATTAATTCACAAGTTTGGACTGAATTTATTCTTTTTCGTCGGACCCTTGCAAGCGACGCAAAGAAGTCCCCTTTAGTTCCCCCGCGCAGTCTCGAAAGACCATCTCCGAGACATTATCCCTCAATATCATCTTCTTATAAATAGGGCACCGTAAATTTTGGTCCGTCGATCTCCGATACGGGTTCAATGTCCTCAAACAGCTTCTCGTTTTTAGTTAAACAATGAGAAACGTACCTGGTGGTTAAAACTGCACCGAGCAAATCAGCGGGACGCTTTTCGGCTTGAAGTGCGGCTAGAAGAACACCAGCTCTTGTTTAAATAGCCATCGCCAAATCGCTTCGCTACACAGACAGGCTGCGCGCGCTTAGTTCATTCGTCGTCTTGTATTCCTCTTTTAGCTAGTTAAAAAAGGTATCCTATCCTGTGGATCAAAAAACGTGGCATATTCTATGTATTTCCGATATAAAGTGTCTTAATATGTGTAATTTATTTGTAAAATTAAAATTTTTGGCGATCAAAGAGGACTTGATTGTTTATATACTATATATCTTGTTTATTCTAGTATTACCTTTATCTACACAGCCTAACAATTGGAATTATCGAACACACAAATGGTCCGAAAGATGGAAATGCAAACATGCAGAGAGCCAAAAGATATAAATTATATGGGTAATATGAGCGTGTATAATGGCAATTATTGTATGGATTAGATCGAATTTTTTATATAAATATTTAAAATTTTTGATGTCACAGTGCTAACCAAATCCTTTAACAAAACGACTACTTTACCAATTCATCTTTTCTTATGACAGTCCAGTAGGTCTTTTAATATCTTTCGATATTGAGGAATGAATATCCGATAGTCTAGAATATAAAGAAATAAAGGACACGGTAAATTGATATATCATAGTATTATTGTTAGCAACTTGACGTAGCGTACTTTTTCGACATTATATATCAAATTTTTGAAATAGGTGTCGAAGGCAAATCTTTTTTTCCTGTATTTAGTTTACCATTGACGGGAATCTTGGCATCTAAAGCTTTTTATGCCAAAATGGCCATCTCATAATTTTAAAGCAAAAACTAAAGATTACTAGGAAATTAAATGAAGAAACGTGTTATGCATGTCAATCGGACTGGAGAATAAAAATTCGACGAGGCAATAAAAGTATCGAAAATATTGAGTTGCTTCTACGCGGTATATAAAGCAATGCCAATAAGATCTGAATATGTATTATTAATTTTTGCCTTTCTCGTCGTTTTCAGGTTGTACACAAAAAATTTAGTAATTAATGTAATATAGCATATGCTGTATACGAAGTATGTTACAATTTTTAACGTGACGTTCTTGCCTTTGTCCTATTATATATGACATTTATTGTTTTTATTACTAGAAGAATTATCTCATTTGCTAGGTCAATATTACCATATCGATGATGCGGCCAAAAAAATATATAAATACTATCGTCACATGACTGTCGATACATGTCGGCTCTAAATAACTAAAAATTTTAAAATTTAATAAATATAATTTGTAACAATAGTTTAAAATGCGATCTGCGATAAATATTAGAGATTAATAATTTATTCATATAATTATAGTCGTCCACACGGCATTTCTTAAATCATCATTTTAAAATTATATTATAAGATATTTGCAAAGATAGCATGCCTATTTATCAATCCCCTTAACTAATATTAATAATTCTAAATTATACCTTAAATCCATTTTTGGTACTATTCTTGTTGCTAATTTTTTACTATATTATAAGATTAATGCTGTATTTTCCTAATTGAGTATATTATCAGACATGTAAATCCACATTATTACACTTTTTTTATAAGCAATATAAATGCAGCTGAATATATTCTAAAAAGTTTTGGGAGTATTGTATTATTTACATGCTGTCAGTGTTGACGGGTTTATCTGGTCTATATAGACGGCTAGGCTACTTGATCGATGCAAACAAATATGGTTGAATTACATCTCAACCTCTTTATTCATAATATCAATTGTCACTCAAGGTGTTTATCTAAAAGAAATGCATAAGCCATTAAACATTTAGCTATTAATTTTATAACCATGGTCGCGATATATGCCGCAAAATTAAAATATGGTATATGTAAACCATATATCAGTTGTAAACACTGTATAGATTAGATTGATGAAAGTTCACAAACAAAGCCTTTTACGAGATATATCCTGTTGTAAGCAAATGCATCATCTTTCGACACAGAAAGAGCACATGTTCTTCCACGCCATTACTTGCATAGACTTCACTAATTTGAAACAAATTTAAAGTATGTTTGTACTATCCGCATTGGTTATTAAATCATTTCGTCCAGCAAAAAAAGCGTCTTATGATTTATAAAATACAGCTTGACGTGACAAAAAAAATTCCTGTTACCATCACGATAGCTCATATAAATATCCTTATAAAAAACCAATATTTCTGTGCGTATATTAAAACCTATTTTAATTTGGTGAAATTGTAAATTTTGTCAGTAAGAAATCATTTAAAATTATATTAATACCGACGTTGCCCGACATAATTACAAAACAAATTATATACCATATATATGCAAATTCCGCATTTTTTTAATGCCAGACTGGTACGTTTAATATGTTTGTGGCTAGGTATATGTGTAGGGTCAATTCATATTAAGTTCCATAATAATAAATTCGAGATGAAGGAACTTGCTTCGTGCAAAAAATTTATCAAAGTCACAAAGATTATAAGGTCTAGTGAGGGCTACTGACTTTGTATATTTAATTACGCAAATCGTTTTTTTATAATATAAAAAAAGTAAGAAGATGGATACAAACATTAAACTACACTCTACGCTTAAATCGTTGTTGTCGATTTTATTAAATGCAATCTACCCTTATATTGTAAAGGTCGATCAGAAGTCCTTTCGAAAAAACAATGCATAGAAATGGTTCATTTTAGAGGTACAACAGTTGTGCAAAAGTGAGCATAAAATCAATAAGTACTTTACTTATAAAACATTAGAATACTTCTTATTTTTGAACAAGAACATATTACACATAGAACATCGATAGGCCCCGCTCTTAACATTTAAATGTATTATAGTAAAATAAAATACACGCCATCGTCTAAAAATCCTTTTTTACAGATGGAAACGATTCGCTAGCCTATATATATGTATATATATATGTAGTAAGATATACATATCTTAAATGCGAATGACGCTTTGGATATCGCTAATCAGCTTTCACCTTAAACGTTAATCAACCTTTTGTAATTAGAGGTCTTGAACATTAAATTGAATTGCTGAACTTGTAAATATATATATTTTTCCCACAAATCATTAAGGTAATCCTATGCGTATAATTTGCCCGTAGAAGCCATTAAAAAGGCCTAAAATTACTCACAAAGATCTGTTGCTTTTGTGGTCGAATCCCGCTACGCGCTCAACGATCTGGCACCGACGAAACCGGCCACGCCCTTTTCGAAGCAACACAAAAGCTATATTACATGAAATTATAGGCAACAAAAGAAGGGTAATCGAAATGAAGGTGAGATTAAATAAGTAGATATTTAATGCTCATGCAACGGCGTTAGATTTTAATCTGGTTAAGTGTCAGGTACAGCACCTCTTAGTCAAAACTTGCACTCAAGCCGCACCAATAGCTGCCCCTTTACGGCCACGATCACGCAATATCGACCGTAAAAAACAAAATGACCAGTGATTGACAAGAGTCACTTATGAAAAAAATACTCCTAATTTCTCAAAAAACCACGGTGTCTTCACATGGACGAGCCTTGACGAAGAAAAAAACGAACAATCGGTGATTAAGAGTCTTCGTGCACGCATCAGCTATGATTTAATCTTCGCTTCGCTTCAGAAATCTGTTTTTTTGGTGTTAATGCGCGCATATATATGCCGATTGAGCAAATATACGCCGAAGATTATTAAATGGAAGGTCTGCTCTAACTTACTGGCTTAAAGTCTAGCAACCTGATACGACAAAAGAAATGCGCCACTCTACGCAAATTTGATTGCTTATCAGCAGCTCACGCACCTGTTTAGCGTGTCTTCTTCTATTAAAACAATCTCTGCCTGATACAGTGTAAGTCGGATATTTTTGGTTGACGCCACTAACAGAATAAACTTATTTCGAAAACCTCTGCTGCACATTGTGGGCGTGCCTGCGACCAACACCAGCACCACTCTCGCCTTTTACTTAATAAAGAACTAGATATAAGGTAACTACACCTGTTGGATGAAGAATCCGAGCCGGGATTCAGGACTTTTAAAAACGCTGCACCAAAGCAAATTTTCTCGTTAATCGCGAAATGGCATTAAAACGTTTCTCGGTCACTTTTTTCTTTGCGAATACATTGCTTTGTAGATTGCACATCAACATGAACATCACCGCAAACATCGAAAGCTATTTGAAAATTAAAGGTTACTTATACGAAGGCAGGAAACGTGGAACTGCTTGGTACAAGCTCAATAAACGACAGAGCTCAATTGCCTATTTTTTTAATGAGAATTGATCAACCGGCTTATGTAAAGTAGGATCTGGATAAATTGGCTAGCTCATAAAAAATGTTCGTGTCTTCGCACATTCATGGCTGTCTACATTATGGTGTTGCGACACAATCACATGTCAAGAGCGCACATGCGGCTACCAAGTAGCAGATATGCTAATTTTACACATCAGTATTATTACTTTGAAATTTACGATATTGGTCGTTCAACAACCCAATTTTATATCAACCCTTAGATAATTCATGGTCAATAAACTCGTCTAACAAATTGGCCTGTTATGGCCAACGTGCTATAGTCAGTCATCAAAACGCAAGGGAACGCGCCATTGTCAAATTTCAGGTAGAGATTCAGTTTGAGAAGTTATATTAAAGATTTTTGCTGCAGTTGCACTGGCAGCAGAACATCAAAAGCATAATAGAGTTGACCTAGCACGTTTTCAGAATCTTGTGACAAAATAAATTAGGACATCCATGTCGTCATGCAATATTAAAATTTGGAACGGACGTATACAGTACAATATTTGGATCGGCGTTGGTTGTTGGATCAGCCTTAAACTCGAAGGCTTAAACCTAAACAGTAAGATTTTATGATGTCACATTTTTATACTGTGATAAAAAGGACTTTCTGAGAGGTACGGGTATGCTTAAAGACACAATAAACGGATGCTGTACGACCATGTTATTGATGCTTAAGATTCTGCAACACTTAATTCTGTGTTAAAAAGGGCGGCGGGCGCCCAACAGATTTAATCCGCCGCTTTTTTTACTTTTGAGCATATAAAGGACACTATTATTTAGAGAGCTGTCAACAATGTATACGCTGTGGAAACTTTTAGCACACCGCAAAGCCATGTCGTCAAGCCGCACAAGCACATGCAGTGCCTGCAGCGCCTCCAGAATTATGAATAGTCGAGGATATAGCGCATTTCGATACTGTGTTTATTGCCTTTAATGCTGCAAAAAACATAATATTTTGTGTAGACGTCAATAAACTTAAGCAAAGCAGATGTTTATACTAAGATGCCATCACTATGTAAATAACTGTGTACAACTACGCATTAATATTTGTCTTTAAGCACATTAACATCATACTTAGCGTGTTCCACAACGTGCGATCCATTAACAAGGCTTTTTTATCACTCAAGCGCATCCGATGGGTTAAGAAGCGTAAATAAGTGTTGTGATAATAGGATCATATATTATCACGTTTATGTCCTACCCACCTAAACGAAGCGAATTGTATACTATATTTCAAGTGCTATATTAGCTTGCCATCCTATCAAGCAAACGCGACGTATTCCACGTAATCTCAGCACATAGATCGATTGTCAGTCGCAAAAGGAGTCCATCAACTAAATGTAAGCAATGTAAAACAACGCATGATGGAGAATGAGCTAAAATTAGCCCCAAGTTAGTCAGTGACAAGAACATGGTCACGGCAACTTCAAACGGCACCTGTAAGTCTTCGAACATTACTGTATCCGAGGCAAACTATCTAAATGATAATACGAGCCAGCTTATGCGCCATCGTCTATCGGTATCACGTATACAAATCAAAATTTTGCTCAATTTTTAACTACAGCATGCTCAACACGCCTCATAATACTCACGTCCAATATCATCAAAGCCGGAATCATTGTCGGCTTTAATAGGAAAACTATTTCTCACATTTTATACATCCTGTTGAGTGAGCGACCTAAAAAGCAGCAGCCGTAGTCACGGCCAAAATCAAATCATAACCCCGATGCAGAGACATCAGCCGGTGACGGTAGCGGATCAACAGAGGCGCAAAAGAATTTTCAATATTTAAGATCGAATGTCAGAGATCCGTAGTACTGCTTTAAACCGTTCATAGCTGGCAGCCCTACATGGCAAACGCCAACCTTCATCGATTCTGCAAACAGCACGGTTTTTGTCGCTGTGCTAACGTTATCAACAGGGACGAACGCTTAATAATCCGCCTAGTTGCTATAATAAAAGACGTTCGTCAATTTGAAGCTCACAGAGGGCATTAAAATGGTTGCCGAGGCGAGACAAAAAGCGCCCGACATGTAACAAACCATCGAGTAACAATCCTTCGTATCCGACTGAGCCAACAAATTAATCTGTACCGATTCTACTAATAATATATATAAAGGTGTATAAATGTTTAGAAAATGACAACCTGTCTTTATACAATCATGTCCTGAGAGACTTTGATCGGTTGCGATCGATCTTCAATCGCCTATAAATATATAAGCGCTTATTAGCTCTTCTCGACAAGGGCAATTAAATCGACGCCATTATGCAGCCAGATAACGGGAAGATGCAGACGCACGAGCGAAGGCACAACGAAAAACGGTAAAGCCTAACGATCGGGAGGAAGATAGACGGTATCGTTCAATTATAGCTGTTTTTGTTCGAATAAAATAGCTCAAAGTAAAGCAGTTTATCACTACGTTCCGCGCTGATGAGGACGATGATAATTAGGCACCACGCAGCTAATCCAATTATGTCTGGTGCACACCTTTTCCCGCTAAGTCCTAATATTCTTCGACTTCTTTTAACGGTTATATTGAATCGTAGTCATTGGTCGTGTAATTATATTGAAAATGATAGTTATGAAACATTTTTTTAAATTATAAAATAAACTGTCTTTGACTTTTGTACTTTGGTATAGTTTAGAATACCGGCTCATTAGCGAAATTTTACGGCCTATTGAACATTCTATTTTATGTTTATGTATACGTATATATCTTTCAACACTCGATGATATGTAGAAACTTGCGCTTTATATTTCTTATACTGTGATGGGAGGTCTTAATTAAAAAATACGCACTGATTTTTTACCAAATAACAAACAAAGATATATAGTATTAACACCAATTTTATCATATAAGTTTTCGCAAAAAAGGCATCTCCATGTTAAGATCAACAGTGTTTTGGAACATGTTGTAATGAATATGTTTTTGCATTGTCATTAAGATGTATAAAATCTTTACTAATCCTGACTATGAGATATTTTTATAAATTACATTTGCCATGCGGCCACAATTGACACATTGAATGTAATGAGAGTAGTATAAACCTGTGATTTATTTGTAAAAGGTTTTATAAGTAAAGAAGACAGCAGTGAAAACCTTTTCAATTATCCCACATACTGTGACTCAAAATAAATAAAATTAAAGATAATTATAAAGCATGAGTCATTAGATTTCTTTTGATGACCTTTTATTTTGGTAATTATGTGATCCAATAAAAATCGAGAGTGCGGTTTCGTAAGGCTCATATGTCACATCAAGATGTAAAGCCGGCTACGGTAATTAAGTGTCGTCCACGTAAGGAAATTCTTGCTCATGACAAGGATACGCACCCGATTGTATCGTCTCTAACGAGCGATTTGAAAGATAAATACTATCGATTTAATCTTATATAATTCTAAATCGACTATATAAACCGATTGTGTTTCCTACACGCATTGATTTTGAAAAGAATCCTCATTCAAATCATTGAAACTTTCTATTTATGATCTTAATTTACCACGCTAGCAGCTTAAACCGTGTAAATTGTCGGCGTTTCTCTTCATTGATCACAGGCCACACCTCACAATTTTAGCTTTTTATTAATCCTTATCTTATACGATTTTACAATTTAATATACTCCAGTATGCTAAACACTGACTCTTACAATCCTTTCTGAATTTAATTATATTTATGACTGTAATCGATTTGTACTCGAATTAAAACAATAAACAATTCACAACAAATACATTAACATTCTGGGTTTATGTATATTACTTTATATATATGTTTATGTAAAAAAATTGCTAATTGCACGCCCATGAAAATTTACAATTGTACGCATATATAACTCGTTAAACTTTGTTGTGAATTGGAGCTCCTCCCAAAAATATATAAGCGCATTCCTTTCAAACCTTTTTGTTGTTGTTAATTGCACTGTCTTGTGTAGGTAACATTTCGCGCGTCACAAAGTGAGTCATCAGGAGATTGCCTACCGTCAAAAACACAAGGAATTTACGTGTTCAGAACGTGTGAAACGAGTGTGGGGCTACTTTACATTCTCTGACGGATTATTAATTGTTTTTTTAATTTACCAGACGTGTATGAAAGATTTGCGCGTCACACAATGCTCATCAAGTTCCAGTTTTGTCGTCAAATACACAGGATGATCTACGTGTCAAAACATATGAGACGAGTGTGGGCTACTGAAAACTCGCTGCTAAAATGTATTTATTAATAATCATATAATCCAGCTTGAATCTGATATCTAGCGTCAAATAATATACTGCAGCGGGTTCGATACCTGTTAAAAGTCTACCCTAGTCACTTTTAGGTGCACAGATCGTCCTGTTGCGTGAAATGCGCAGCTAAACGATGCCATTACTAGAACAGAGATTTGAGGCGTCACAAATTTTCGCAAGCTGCGCCTTTTTAACAGTACTTGAGGCCGGGATGAGGGTTAAATGAAGTGATTTGTGATTGGTGAGAAGGAGTAGCGTTTATTGTTTGTGCTAGTCAACGAGAATGTGCCTCGCATAAATACATCTTAAAGGTATAGAAACACCCATTCTGGTATTATGATGTTCAAATATATATTCTATACTGTTTTTACTGCACCTTAGCTTTTTGACGGCGGTGGTAATGTAGGAAGTCTTAGGAAAGGGTTTTATTCACGACACGTACTATTACGTCATGCATTATATTCATTTTCATATATATCATATATAGCCTAATTTTTTATCATGTACCAGGAAGAATGGAATTGTGGGGTTCGTCACTATAGCTGATTCAACAATCCTTCTTTACGGAGACTAGGTTATACATATACACATGCATCTGCCATTAGTACCGTTGTGGATTCCTCAACGCTATAGAAATATTGAAGTTTATAAAAAAGTTGCTATATAATTTAATGTCACAATCATTGTAGTTTTGTAAAAAATAGCTGCGACATGTATGCACCTTTTTGGTTGTACAGGATCTCTAAAGACACTAACGTCATAGCTAATGCGTTGCTCTCTCTAAACCGATTTGTGTATTTAGACGACTACCTCTCTCTTTGTAAAAAGTTCTAATATTATGGTAAGTATCATTTTGGCCTCATACATCAAACTTTTTGCCAATTGCCGCTTCCACTAATTCCAATTGTGACGTATCTCGCTGAGTTTAGCTACATTCCGTGGAAATTATATCCGATAGACATTATTTTCTAGCTGTTGGGGACACCTTTTGCCCTCGCAATTGACGGAATAGATATATCCAATGTCAGTGATCCCGTCTCTGCAACCAGGTGTTGCATGTCTAGCTGTTCAAGGGTGGCTAGCTAACGATACGCTGATAGCATCGTTAAACGATACCATAAGTATCCACGCTGTCAATATCATTTATGACTTTTAGATGCATATACAGTGAAAAGATTGAGAATTTAACACACCGAAGGTGCTAAAGCGGGTAATTGTCACTTACATGGAGATGACCTTTCCTGATCTTCCATGCTAGAATTTTGTGGAAGCAAAGAAATCCTAATTTTGGTGCAGATTATGTTAAAAAATTAGTCGACCCGCTTTTTGTTATCAAATAGTATTATTTGTTTATAAAGGATTTCAGCGCCTATTCTTGAAATGGATTGAACCACTCCGGCATAGCGATTTTTTACGATCGCACCCCACTTTTATAGCAAATTCGTCTACATACGCTTATGGGTTTGGCCACAGAATTTTGCAAGGGAAGCTTAGTCCTATTGAGCACATCCCACAGGTCCATGATAAACAACTTGAAGTACTTTTATAATGCGGTATATGCTTTATCCACTCTTGACGTGTTCGTATTATTATTTATTAGCAAAACCACAATTGTCGATGCAAAGACATAGCGTGTAATCAATGGGATCCACTAGCCTGTTATGTAGCTAAGTATTCTCTTTTACTTCGCATAGTATTTATATATAATCACCCGCTATGTAAGGCCATGTATTTTTTGTGACTGACCGCACCTTCTGCAATTGGACAAATTATGATTCAGCAGGAAAAGCCGTTTAATAAGTTACATGAATCTAATTTTATTTTATCTTTTATATAACTAATCCTATCATCAAACAAAATGCTGGCGGCTATTGTAAGCAAATGCTTTGGAATTGGCTAGCGACATACTAAGTTTTTAATTTCGTACATACGCTATCAATTAGTCAAGCAAGTCGTCATCGTAACCGGCTGCAATCGTTACTGGGTTGGTAGAAACTGCGGAACGGCGTTTCGTGAAGTTATACATATTTGAACCCACTCTTGCGCCCATTTGTATATATAAGCGCCTTCGTTTATCAAAAGAAAAAAGCACGCGAAGAATGAAACTTACGCGATAGTAAGGCCAATCAAAACCAGTAGTAGCCTTTCAATCTGTTACTTTTGTACGTACATAAATCAGCATTGCATGCGAATATTAGTGTAGAATATTAATAATATTAAGTGAAAAAAATAGAATGTAATTTATTCTAATGATCACAGTCGTACTATTGCCGTACTTCTTTTGACGGAAATTATAATAAAGTGATTTCAAAGGCTCCTTTCCATGGACTGTTTTAGTTATATTCGAATTCTTTCGTTGTATGCAGTCTTTTATGCGGTAGTATCCCTTGGTTGTTTAGACTTTAAGCGGTTTAAGTATCTCTCGAAAAATCACATGTCTTTATAATATGCTTTACCATGAGCATCAGCTTCTTCTTAAAAAGCGCGTAGCTACATGAAAAGCTTTTGTTCAAGTGTGAAGATAGCGACTTTGTATATTATACTGTTTAGTATAAAACGCCATCCTTTTTGACACAATTTGTTTTTGGCGTACAGTCGCATATCTATGTGGCCCCTATTTGCTTCCCTTATTTTTGACACTCATCGTGATTACCCTGAATTTTTGCACGTTGAGCAATACTGGCACCTCCGAATTATCCTAAAGACTATAGCGTCGTATCCTTGAGTGTGAGTTTAAGCATTACAAAACATCAGATTATTATCTGAAGTGTCGTCAATTCGTTTTCGGAAGGGGCAAGATGTAATATGATAAATGTAAGCTTGCTTCGCATTTTTATATGTCGTTGAAAATTTAATAGGCATATAAGCATGCAATCAATTACGATAGGCAGGTATAAGTGTTCACTGATCAATTACATATTGCACTGTTGACTTTCTGGTCCACCAGATCCCGTAATTAGTAAGGAATGAAAAAAGGGATACTGTTAACAAGGCGCATATCCAGAAACTTTAAACGTAAAGATAATAATGTCCAATATAAATACATGTGTACATATGCATATATTAAGACGAATATGTCACTACTAAACGGAAATACGTTTTTGTTATACAGCTACATTTATAAAAAATAGACTTTAAATCGTCTCTCGTTTCATATTTAAAGATTCACGATATAAGGTATTTAAAAATATCAGTGTGAAATCACCAGGTGCAATTTTATATAAATGTGACTTTATAATATCTCTATGCTCTAGATAAACCTATTGTATATTTTTATGGTTTCTACAGCCCATTTAAAGTAGTACACTGTCTACCCCTTTCGTGCACATTCAAAGAAAGAAAATAGGCATCAGTATATCTCTAAAACTAAGTTATTCTTAATTGTGCTTTAAGCATTCTAAAATGTCAAATTGACATACTTGTGCCAAAAGTAGGGATAGTGGGATTTGAAAAAAATATGATATCAAAAAATTAGTTTGTTTATGTGTATTAAGCACCATAAAGGGGTAATTTCTGTAATAAATTCTATCGCTTGTTAATGCGGTCCAGCGGACGATCGACTAAAGCTATCATGTATGGTGCATATACAATGGTTAGTGGCGGCACATACAGGTGTCTGTGGCCTAAGGCTCCACGCGTCTCATTTAAAAATTACTTATTAAGTATCGTACGGAAAGTTTTGGTAGATGCGTCCTATTAACAACAAAATCGTTGATGACAAGTAAAAAATGCTTAACCAAGCTTTTGAATATAGTGCCATACAAGCTCATATTACATTGTTTTGTTAAATGAAATCTATATAGATCAGCCTCAGAAACTATTACACAAAGTTACATTGTGGAACAAATATTTAGAAAACAATATATACCCTGACAGCGTACAAAGACTTAAACGCCTGCATTGCACATATCATAAAAAAATTTCGTGCGCCATCACATAATGTGATAATTTTGAATTTTTGTTCTAGTCGCAAAGTAAACGATCATCCGATAAATTCACCTAGAATCTTGACGTGCCTTTAGCTTTTAAATTGTCAAAAATGAACAGCGATTAATCTGACGGCCGGACCAAGTTGAGAAGTATATCTTATTTGTGGATACACTATGTGACATAGTACAGTAGCATAAACATTGATTATATTAGACCTCTTACATCTGAATATTATGAGTATTTCTGTTTATATCACTGCGCAGAGTGACATTACGATAAGTCTACGAAGCTTTTATCTTTTAAGTTAAATTTCAGTCGGAAATTACCGATGTTATCTCCATAAATTTAATAATAAAATTAATATTATAGGTCTTGACCTACCCGATATTTACGTAATGTTATAGATTAGAGTCAAAGATCATCAAACACGCCCAGAACATATTCGGATTGCGCAAATGAAAGTAAAATAGTATTGCGATATGTTTTGAGTTTTGATATATTCTAAACTTAAGTATGGTATATGCTTGATGTCCGAAATATCGACGTGCGCTAATTTAGTACCCATGAAGCCAAATTACACAATATGTTACGCGTAGAGTCATATTGTGATCCTAGATAGCTTATATTTACAACAATGGTGTCAAATTCGTAAGCTTCATGCCATCAAGAACCTAAGCTGTGGAGTGGTGATGATCCAATTAATTTAAAAAAGACTCACTATTGGCGTCCATCAACTTTTAAAAGGGTCACTATATATCCATGTGTAAATTTTTCTTCTCAACCTTTTAGCTCCGTGGTTAGGGCGAGATGCACTACAATAGATGGCCTCGCGTCGAGTGCAAACTTAACGGTGTTTGAAATTGGACGGTCTATATGTTGTCTTCACACGACGAAAGTTATTTAATAAGTGATCGATATGAGTCACCCCGATCTCGACAAGATCATGTTAGCCAAAATATCGGTTTTTGAGGCGTTTGACCTTCTGGGCACTTGCGTCATCTAGCGAGTTTGAAGTGTTTTACTTCAATTTGGTTGCTGCGTCGAATTGCAGTTCGTGGTTTGTAAAGGTCTTGATCACTTGTAAAAACCAGATTGATCACAACGTTTTGGTATGCGAATTCAATTGACGCTAAGTGGCCTCTCACTTTACCTGTATAATAAGCCGGCATCTGTACCTATATTAAAATTTCAACCTAAATAATGTTTAGCAAATTAACCCAGAGATACCAACGTTACACTCAACGGCTCTAAACCTGATGTCTTTTTATTATTTCACAACATGTCCTAATACATGTACAACTCCTCTTGCATGGTATAAATCGCGTAGTTTGCGACAAACTTGTCCGATCTCGATTGCTCCCAACAAAAGAGATCTACATCGAATTCGCAATCTCTATCCAAATTGGATCTCTGTCCACGTTGCAATTGCGTCATGTGTATTTACGTATCAATTTGCGACTTCGCCAATACCGCAATCTGTACATAAGTCGTATTTGCGTGATGTAGTGCGCTCCGCTCAATCGCTAGTCGAATTTCTGATCGTTATTTGCTGACTCAATCAAAATTCTACTCAGATTGTGATTGCAAGGCGTGTAGTACACCTTCTGCTCGAGAAAGCATACATAATTCCAATCGCGTACCTGGTCAAGATCGCCTCCTTGGTCGAAATCTCCATGCAAAAACTATGTAATTACTTAATTAAACACTAGAGCTTCATATTGTATTCTTTTTAATACTTGCAAAAATCTGACATGACCGTGGGACTTGCATGTAAAAATGGCTATTAAGTTCAATTTTACGAGTAATAAGATCGATGTGTATTCATATCGATAATTTGAATGCGTGATAATAGAAACTAGAATAGTATCAAGTGGCATGGGCTGCTAGAGCAAGGGTTCAATCAGAAAAAGCAAACCAATAAAGATTTTGATACTTTAAATGCCTTGTATATAATTTTATTCATCTTTGAAGCGGCTCCATCTCAAAACAAATGTAAGATATATGTTTTTTCAAACAATAACTATTGGATGGTCTTTTAATATAATATTTAAAATTATAGTTGAATGGCACATAGTAGCACATATTTAAATAAAAGCTCATAGTATTCAGTCTAGGCATTTATATGTCAATCCTCATATCCTGGGCACAATGCTGAGATCAATTTATGGCAGCGCGAAAATAGTTCGTGATTATGAGCTTACCGTTGTCATGTCGTGTTCTTTATTAAAAAAATTCCAACCTAATTAAAAATGTAAAATAAATATAGGCATTAATCATATATAATCATAAGAACCAGTACTTTATATATAATAATTGCGATTGAGTCAAATATCACATTGCACATAGCTTAGGCGTCGTATCCGTAAGTAGAGCAATATATGCATGACAACGAAATCCGTATCAATCGATTTTTAGGACTCGATTTGTATAGACAGATCAATCCTCTTACATTCTCGCCATTTTTTGTGATTCTTATCATTTCATATGTGTTTGAGCGGAGGTCATTTATAACTCAACACCAATGCTAATATATTCATAAATTGTGATACGGATAAAAAATTTAGCGAGGCAATTGTTGACCTCACTTATAATTGCATACCCCTTTTAGGTGGTAAGACTATATGCAAATAGGCTCATGTAGCTACAACATATGCAATAATATTCCTTTGAGCCACCAACATAAGATAAAAGTGGCATTATTCGCTAATTATCGCCACCATTCCTTTTATCAGATATTGAGTGATAATTCTTATAATAGGTCACAAATATTTTTTTTAATACTTTCCCAAGGCCCGCACATTTTTGTATACTGACCTAAGTTCCTTGACGAAACCAGCTCAGCATCATAGCCAAATGCACTACAGGCACTTTGAAATGAGTTGTTTTATACGCCAAGAATCATGTGAGATGAGAAATCGAGTACTATTTACATAGCTACAGTAATTGTTGTTGCTAATTACCCTAATCAAGGCCCTGTTGATTACCTACGCTAAATAATATAACTTCAATTTACCACACAAATCGTTTAAAATCGTTTCACCTAAAATCTTCGTGCAAATCCGATATGAATATTATATACATGCAAAACACAATTACAATGTAATGTAGATAAAATAATGCTCCAGAATATATGAAAACAAAATATGCCCTAGACAGTTAAACAAAATTGCCCCAGATAATTAAGAAAAAAATGCCCCACGTCCCAGGTGACTCAGGTTAATGCGGCACACATACAATCATCCGTCCTTAAATCATTTTCGTTTTCCTGTTGAAGGCCGTGACCAACCCCGGCCCTGTTTGGCAAGCCGCGGAGAGGGTTCTGCCGCGGGCGTGCCGCGATTGCAGCCACCAGTAGGAGGCGCAAACGCGATACAATAGTACGTAAACGCGTCTTTGTATTATTGGTAGCGACCGTAAAAACAGTCGGGCCGTGGTAATGTTGCTGATATGTAATGTTATTGCTTTTGTTATTGTTGTTTAAGTTAATATTGTTGATGCTGTTGCTGCTACTGTTGATGCTGCTTACTGCTGTTTTGATGCTGCTACTGCTGTTTTGATGCTGCTAATGTTGTAGACGCTGCGGTTGCTGGTATGTTTGCTCTATTGATGCTGCTGCTGTTGCTCTAGGTGGTGCGATTGCTGTTATTGGCGTTCTACTTGTGAGATCAAATTTACCTTCATGCTTATCAGGTTAGATACTATAAAAGCTTAATCATATCAATAGACACCAATTTATCTATTCTTCTGTTCAGCTGGTATTGATGAGTTCAATGTCTGCAGACTTCTTTGTCAGCAGACATCTGTCAGAAGGGAAACGTGCGATGATGTCTTAAGCAAATTTAACGAAGTTTTTTGTCACTTGATCGAACAACAACGTGGTTAGATCATTTTTATCCTGATGTTGTGGCTTGGTATTGTACGTATATATGTCATGTCAATATCATCGACTCGGGTTTAAACTGATGGTACCATCCAAACTTGCTGCACGCTCAAATCTTTGTAAAGTACAACTGTATCATTTAATGCTATACGAAAAACTTTTTCAGGACAAAAAGTTGCAGAGTTTACCTGCCTTTGTATTTTAGAAAAGATACGGTCGGAGCTGGTAATATTAACCGCCATTATATGGCAAGAAGAGACAAAAATTATATTTAACAGATTTTGTGTCGTACTGGTACCTAACTTTTAATTCCTTTGTTTCTGTCGACCCTCTTCAGTAGAGTTGGCGACACTATATTGGAAAGCATTGACGAAACGCATTGAATGTGGAACCGATGAAATAACTGTAGTCATTAGAGTAATAGCGACATATCCTTAGCTGACATCGAACATTGTCAAAGATGCATTGTCCGTTTTGCGGTGTATATAGTGATAAATAACATATTAAAGCCGGGTACAAACGAAATGACTTCCTCTTTGGTGTTCAGTTTTCGTTCTCGCACAGGTTCGGCCCATCAGCACGTTTTGAACCCCAATCTTGTCCAGTTTTCGAATTTACAAGAGCTCCTGAACGGTTCGCAACGGTCAATAAATTCCTAAAAATACTAAAATTACAGAGATGACCATGACTTTTGGCCGGAAAGTGAGTCCTGTGATAATTTGTGAAAAGCTTAGAAACAAAGTATTTCTTGAAAGTAGCAATAGCTACTTAAACGCACAAATATTATCAACGGTGAAAATGCTTCAAAGTATAACTGAGCAATACGGTGTACTTCCAATCTACTTTGCAGAAGTAAATTAAACGAAAATACAAGGAAGATAGATATTATGAAGATGAATATATGCACACAAGTATCATTTTTAGACGGTACTTAAGCATTCAAAAATTGTCTAAGCGAGGAATGTATTAATTATACTACTGAAAAACTTCAGTCGGTGTAATTTTGCTTACTGCGTGCATCCAAAAGAACGAAATTAAACTTTTTGGATTGGCTTTGTATCGATGGACCGTGAGAATGATTAAATCTGGTTTCTAAAATTTAAAAATATCTCATCAATCCAACTTTTACATTTGGGATGTCAGTTATGGAGAATAAACTTATGGAAGCTATGCGGACGACTGCACCGGACATTCCAGGTGTTTGCTTTAACACCGAATGACAAATTACAATAAGATGTTTAAGTCCAAAATGCTAAAAAATGAAGCGTGAAGTTTGACCCGCTTTTAAACGATGCTTTAAAACGAGAAGATGGCAGCTAATATTGTTCTATTATATGCAAAAACTCTCTATTTGCTCTACAATGTGGTGCGTGTAAAATGGTCGACATTGTATTTGCAAAATTTATGGTTTATCACCTTAACTTTAAATCACAAGGAGATCAGTAAATAAAATATTAGAAGAGACCCGCTGTCATCTTCATAAATTTTTGTTTAATGAAGATTGAGATCTACGTAGCTTTCAATTGGGCTAAAAATGCACAAAACATAAGTCGGTCGGTATAGTAAACTTCATATGTCTTTCGCAAATTGCACAAATTGAAAAAGTATCCAGGTTGGCTCGATGATCTCGGTGAATTCGATTAACGCTCGCAATCATATATATCGTCGCGATTTAAAAAGTAGTGGGAAACCTTATTGCCAATTTTTCAGTTCCGTTTCTCAACAAAGGTGTATAAGCTCGTTGGTTTTATTATAAAGACATTATTTGTCCTTGCTTCAATGCGCTATTAGCATCGATTCACTCCTGTAAAATGGCATCTATGATCGATTCTTATCACGACTTATTCAAAACATTGACGTTTAAAATGGCATATTCTGAGATATCCAAAAGTAACATTCGGCCGGACGTGGTGAAAGAATATTTACAAGAGGTGTTTGTGACGCTTCTACGATAACAAAAATTACCTGCATCAAATAAAAGATAATTTCTTCGCAAGAAGCGTCAGAGAATATCGACAAGCTTCATAACGGAAAATATGAAATTTGAAACCAAATTGACCATTAGCGAGAATCGTGTACGAAAAATTTAACACTCTTGAATGGGTTAGATTCTCAACTGCATGAAATATATGAAACATGCATTATTCATCCCATATAGCGTTCCTTCAGTAAAAAATTAGATATATCATAATAATAGTCTACCTTTCTGCGAAATCTGACTTTGGCATGATACCTATGCCAAATACAGCATATATTGCCCCCTTTGACACACTTTATATATAATGTCTTCAAAAAAACCTCTTGCATTCTGCACATGTCACGTTGCTGTTTATAAGGGAAATTTCGGGAAAAAACTGTAAAATTTCTTAATCAGCGCCGAAATTTGTCATTCTGCAATAAGATGTCTAAATCAGCAATTTCAAGGCTATATATTTAGGTACATATTCCCTAAAATTGACACAATTGCAATTTCCAAAGATTTGAGCGTGCAGCAAGTTTGGATGGTATCATCAATTTAAACCCGAGTCGATGATATTGACATGACATATATACGTACAATACCAAGCCACAACATCAGGATAAAAATGATCTAACCACGTTGTTGTTCGATCAAGTGACAAAAAACTTCGTTAAATTTGCTTAAGACATCATCGCACGTTTCCTTCTGACAGATGTCTGCTGACAAAGAAGTCTGCAGACATTGAACTCATCAATACCAGCTGAACAGAAGAATAGATAAATTGGTGTCTATTGATATGATTAAGCTTTTATAGTATCTAACCTGATAAGCATGAAGGTAAATTTGATCTCACAAGTAGAACGCCATTAACAGCAATCGCACCACCTAGAGCAACAGCAGCAGCATCAATAGAGCAAACATACCAGCAACCGCAGCGTCTACAACATTAGCAGCATCAAAACAGCAGTAGCAGCATCAAAACAGCAGTAGCAGCATCAACAGTAGCAGCAGCATCAACAGTAGCAGCAACAGCATCAACAGTAGCAGCAACAGCATCAACAATATTAACTTAAACAACAATAACAAAAGCAATAACATTACATATCAGCAACATTACCACGGCCCGACTGTTTTTACGGTCGCTACCAATAATACAAAGACGCGTTTACGTACTATTGTATCGCGTTTGCGCCTCCTACTGGTGGCTGCAATCGCGGCACGCCCGCGGCAGAACCCTCTCCGCGGCTTGCCAAACAGGGCCGGGGTTGGTCACGGCCTTCAACAGGAAAACGAAAATGATTTAAGGACGGATGATTGTATGTGTGCCGCATTAACCTGAGTCACCTGGGACGTGGGGCATTTTTTTCTTAATTATCTGGGGCAATTTTGTTTAACTGTCTAGGGCATATTTTGTTTTCATATATTCTGGAGCATTATTTTATCTACATTACATTAAAATTGGTTTTTCCACACCTTAATTATGCAATCTTGATTTGCTATATATTAGGAAACATATTGGTAACGCATTCCACAGCCTGTTACCTTATACAAGTCGATCAAATTAATTTATATTGCGTTTGAAGCCGTTGACCTGCACAAAGTCCGGCTTAAAAATAGAGTCTAACATGCTCATGATTACGCAGCAGCTACTTATTTTTTATGATAGAAAAGCTTTCGTGATCAAATTCTGGAAGGGGTAAAATGTCCGAATATAAACGATGCTCGTCCAAATGTCGCTATTATTAACCCAAAACATTTTTATGTTTATTTTGTCTTTTTTTATATTGCGTCCCTTTTTAGTAAACAGACTGACATATGCCCATAAATTAGATAGATATCGTATGATGTGGATTAGCCTATTTGATTGAATATATTTGCTGAGAACTAAAACATTAAATGATTCAGTATATAGCATTTAGCTATACATAACGTCGAACGAGCCATATATTACTTCTAAAGAGGTAATATATGGTTATTATAGAACGAAATGATAAAAAATGAAGAAATTATAAAATCATAGTGAATTTAAGTCACATGTTTCATATGTTTCATCATAGTGACATTTATTATTAAAGAAACCACAGGAGCTTTATTTTAAGGGGTGCAGATCCTGGGGTCAATTATATTATTGTGTAAAAATTTTGCTGTATAAAATATATCCAAGATTCTAGGCTGTTTCTTACCTATCTATGATCGGGATGACGCATCGTAAAAAATCAGGACTACAGAGTACCTGTTTTGGTCTTATATATAATAAAAACTTTAAGATTTGCTATTTTGGACTAATTAATCATTTAAAAATACATAGTTTATCGTATGAATGCGGCTAAATGCTACTATAACTTTTTACTAGCATGCTACCAGTCGTTTACTGTGTCTTAAATACGTGATCAGGGCTGCCTAAAACCCGTCACTCTTTTCGAATGTTGAAAAAGGCCTTTATTGCTTATCTTTATAATATTGTTAAAGCGTGCGTAGTTGGAGCCCTAAATCTTTTTTTCATATATAGCGATTAAGTAGCTTATTTTTGCCTTTCCAATTTGCACTATTTTAATCAATTATTTCACAAATACCTATGTATGAAAAGATTGGCTGTAGAACTTAATATGCTAGACTTGATTGCTCGCATCCAAGCGCTAAGATGCGCCCCATCTTATTTAATTTGATGGACAAAAACGCCTTTTAAACCAATGTCATCACCCTTTCATTGTCAGCATTCTATTTAAATATGTGTCATTCATGCGCTAGAATGATAAAAGTCCCTTTATAGGTTCTTTTTGTAAGCTTTTAGCGCTGAATAATAATGTATAAGTATTTATATAGTAGTTGCACAATTCGACATTGATTTGTGGTCTATTTATATGAAAAGGTAATGTTTAGCTTTTACATTGTTATTCGACATGTTGTAGCTCCAAATATATACTCACCTTTTTTTAAACGATTGAAATTTAATACGCATCTTTCGCAAGTGAACGTAGTATATTAACAGCTTTATTATTGACATCGTGGCAATTCTTCGATTTTGCGTATAAGACTATTATACTATATAGTAATGCTGATAGAGGCGGCCTTTTCTACGCTTAATTTATAATATCGGCGTTGTAGAAGCTTCTTTTACTGCTGCGTTACTTGTAACGTTGTGACCGACACCGTCTAGCTAGACGTCGCGTCCCATTGTTATAAACAAAGTATAATATTAGAAATCTCAGTTGTTAGTGCGAGCGCTTTCTTATTACTATTTTACAAGCTTATCTTCGTCTTAATTTTCAGACGGCTTGAATTATTCACATGAGCGAAGGGTAGAGTTTTATGTTTTTAAGTCACCGATTTTTAAATTTGCTTCATTTCCGTGGTGTCTCTAGCCAAACATTTATAATCTTAGATATCCATTAAGTAATGTAAATAGCTAATACGGATATATGCCCGTCCAAATTCTTTATAAACATTCCATTTCAGATTTATTACCCTTTTAAATTTTATAACATAGCGTGGTAAGCTTGTGTTCGCTCTATATAATCGCGCCATAAATCGAGCAGCATTTATACTTTGGTTAAGTAGCATATAATTTAAACGAAACTGTATCTTTTTTTCGTGGTCTGTGACTATCAATGTGATGAATACTACATACGTAAAAACATTTTATTTAAAATAGCTTATCATTGCACATAATATAGATTAGAATATTATTGTAATAATTTATTACTATCGGCCTAAAAGGTTGCCATTTTTCGCTATTAAGGGCTGTCATTATGTGCGCGGTGCATGTATAAATTCACGACAAATTATCAGTTTTGCATACAGTACAACATTATACAAACACACGTGTCATTGTTATCCAGACGGCCTCAAGTTTTTCAGCAAGGGAATTTACAACATACAAGCGAAAATTGTTGTCATATACTTTATTTACAAATTGGCAAGGATTTAGTTTATATATTCTTTTTTTATACAAATACTGAACATCAGCGTTCCAATCCGTCTTAGAATAGATTAAGGCACATTTTTATCGGCAAGTACAAGCAACGAAGTATGTGACATGTCTTCGTCCTCAAAATTAAGTCATGAAATTATTTGTATCTTAATTGGTTATACTTTACAAATATAGTAATCTGAGTAGGTATAGTAAAAATGTAACTTTTATGGTTAAACTTGAACTGCTAAAAAATGATCGATCATACAGTCCAATAGTTATGACAAAAATAGACTCCAATTATGCCCAGAAGCTCGTAATTGCTAATGAGCAGGGACTTATAATTTTGTTTTTCATGTACATATTATTCGTAAATGGTTTTAAATCATATATAACCACTGAAAATGTACCAAAATACGCTTCTAGTTTTGCATACTTAGATAAGCTTGTTCTTTGAAGAGTCTCATCTCTTAATTTGACGTACACTGCGTAATAGTTTAAGGCAGTTGACCACAACGTAGTCGGTGTGTGAGTCTCGTGCTAAGTTACTCCAAAAGTTCATGTCTGATACTAACTATCGCAGCTTTTTGGTGTATCTAAAAATCACAGCTTTCATACATCATAAACATGCTCCAGAATTAACGGATAGCTTATAGGCCTAGATTGTAAAATTTTCCTATTTGAATGAAGTCAAATATGCTGCGGAGAAACGAATATCATAGACCGTAATTAAACTTTCCATCAACGTCTTGTTGCTCACTTTAAAAGGATACGAGTGACATACCGCAAAAAGTTAGGCATTTGAGCTTATTTAAAGCAAGCTGAAATATTAGAAGGACATGGTATAGATTTCGAATTTGTTATGACTAAAGCAATCCCAATATCCTACATATAGGTCAATGCAAGCGCGACGGCAATAACTTTGAAGGGAGACATCTTTATAAGGTAAAGATTTAACATGACCCCTTTTAATGAAATTATAGTCTATCGACGTGCTAACGTCATTATTCGCATCACTAACATTGATTTCTACGTAAATTTGGTCAGCCTTGGCCAGAAATGTCAGCCTTCAACCTCTATAGCTTAATTTGTTCGATTCATCTGCTAATTTTGTAGAAAAAAATTAAAAAAATATATCAGACCTTTTATTTGTAACGCCAAAAAATATTAAGTTTGATTCGAGAATTTGATTGTGATTCTTTATAAGCGTGACATACACACAGTTATATTTATAAATTACGACACCATGCGGGTTGCACCAATGCTTTAGCGAATTGAATCATAGAAATAAAAAAGAGAATAACGATTAATCATAAAAATGATGATTTGTATGACAATAAAATGATATTTTCACTAGCTTTTACCGCTGAGTTTAGCTCAGGATCCTACATCTCCATCTAGCACGAATTAAAATCTGAAAAATACTCTGTAGTCAAAATACGAATAGGTTGGGTGGCTCACGATTAGGTATTCAAACAGACCAGATCATGAAATCGTAACATACATTCGAAATATGTGATGACGCTGAAGTGATAAAGAAAGCCTTAGAAACAACATTTTCAATACTACGGAATTACCAAGAGTTTGCGTTGGCACTCGATGTCCCGAATTGATGTCACGGTTTTAATTCGGTCCCGCGGTCTCGATCTGATCGTATGGTCCTTTTCCTATCAGGCAAATCTGATCCGATCCTACAATTCCGATCAGAGGTCGCGAGCCTTAAGCAAGTTGTATTCAAGTCGGGTGTGGGTCTCGCAAACGTTCCAGAGAAAGCGCACTGGGTATACTACACACAGGTACAAAGGAGCGAATTCCTATAGACGGAAATGTGTAGCTTATATAGGCGCGATACAGACAGGCCTGTAGATATATTATTTTTTTAGTTGAATTTGATAGCATTAAATATAGCTATATAGGCTTTAAGTACACGGGTCCTTTCTAATTAGAATTGGAATAATAACCATCCGATATGTACAAAAGTTGCATTCTATAATCAAGCGATTTCCATGTATTGTGTGGCGAGGTAAATGGACTCTTAAACAATAATTGTAACTGCGATCGAACGCAGCAAATTAGGAAAGGCGAATCTGCAAAATCGCGAAACGGCTCAGGTGTTTAAATAGCGCACCAATCAAGTATTTATTTGGAAACCTAATCTCGTAAGGATCACGGTAACTCATATCGAGCATCGTACAGGTACACCAGCCAAAGTGATAATTTTATACGCAAAAATTCGAATTTACACACGATCGAGTTCGGAATTGACCTTAGTCTACCTCAAAGAGTGCGGCCGGCTTCATCGACGGGTACGCAAGAGGATCAAACGTTTTACCACGAAATAGGTAGTCCTATTTTATTTGTGCAGTTGGGATCAACTAACTGTAAGAGCGATCACTACTCCACCACATATTTAATAACCTTAAAAATATTAACTTCTCTTTTCTTGTCGCTATAGGTGCGTTGGTGCTTCATTTTTTCTCGCATATGTTAATTTTAATTATTTATCATTCGTAGTAAAAAGTAAGTTGATTTTTAATGAAGGCTGATGGGATAAAGATAGATAGTTTAAAAATGCAAGGGTGTGTAGTAATAAAGAATCATTTTAGCGACGGGATGTGGTCGTTGGTGGTGCCTGATATGATATGTACATCTCTCCTCGTACCTTTTATACACTTTTATGTACAATTTAAATTATTCTATAATATATGATGACCCCACGCTGTGGCATTTCGCCGATATTAACAAATTTTAAAATGTATAATGTGTCTTTAAATTATCGCGAAAATGACAATATATAAGAAGATCTTACGACCAAGAAAACTGTTCGACTTCTTCGTTTTTTTTTGCTAAGGCGCGCGAAAATATGCATTAATGGCTTCCGCAAGAATTTTTCAAAAATGTTATATTATCGTCAAATTCGACATATAAAAATGCAGTTTAAATTTGGGAAGATAGCTATACGTTTATGTTTTGCAAGGATTTACGCGAATAAGAGTAGCCTTATCACGTTGATAGTCTGGCGTGGCAAAGGTCATGATTAAAAAAATCTAAAATCATTATAATATTGGTATTCACTATCTCTTCGACTTTGACGATGGGTGGCAAATCGACGTACTTGACACACCATCTTTAGTCATGCTAAGCCAACGCTTCTTTTGCGGCAGTGATACAGGCGAGACTCCGCACGCTCTAATGGTATGGACCACAACAGCAGGTTTGCCTACGATTGCCCTATTGCACAATTCTCTTACCAATATAATTACTGTTTGACAAGCGATGGAGACTTCTCCCATGTTTAGATTGTACTCGCGTCTCACGACCTCGATGCTATACTTAAAAAGGTTAAGCACAATTGAGTCTAGCTTTTGCTGGAAATGGCTTGGTAGTGATAATATAAGACAAACGCTGATTATAAGTCGCACCGCCTTGAGCACAATCTCACCGTTTGAGTGACTACTGTGGCGTTCATTTACTAATATAAGTGGTTTATGGACACCATTAAGCATGGGATGCAAAATGTAAGTAATTTATATAAAAAATCCGCGCTACCCATTAATCCCCGAGTAGCGGTCGCGACAGCATCTACCGGGACTTTACACTCGCCTAACTCGTTGCGTGGGACACGCTTACCTGACCAAATTATTGCGGAGGGCGGACATAGCTCTCCATTGACGCGCACGCGGCGGTGGTGAGGTAACACTATCAATAAATTAACCTACTTTACACATTCCGCCAGGTCTTGACCACGGACCCCGTCATAGATCTGCTCTTCTCTAAACATACTTTCTCATCATTATGAGGTAATTGATCCGTTATACCGCTTTATGAATTGATTTGTGTCCCCGGTGAAGGGCTCCCGCATACTGTCGATGATTCTTTATTCTGAACACAAAAAGCTGTCAGGCAATCGCGTAGCTACAAATTAAAATAACGCATAGGAAAGCATGGTACCCGCCGTATTGTAAAGATACTAGTGCTCAGCGCCACAATGTGCTTAGCTTTCTATATGTCGTTTGCCTTGGCTACAATTATGAACGTATGCATTAGTAGTTATACTCGTGTATAAGTAGTCAGAAGTTAAAGAGAAAGATATTAGCATTAATCCTTCGTGCTTGTAAAAACCACTACATGAATCTACAATGAGACTGAAATTTCACCTGGTCAATTTACTGGTGGCGTGCGTCCAGCTAGCACATCTCGTATGCTGCTCCCACATGTCAACAGTCTCACCCTGTCCCCATCCCCAAAATCTTAAGTGTCCTACGTGGCTTCTGTCTCTCTTCGTACCATCTGCCAAGTCGTCATAACAACAACCAATCAATTAGTGCTGTACCTTACCTGTCACAGGTCTTGAAATTGACACCTGAACACGTGATAACTTTAAGAAGTGATAACTTTAAACCAAGACGTGTCTTTGGATAACGGCAGGCCATTTATCTGTATTCCGACTACCCAGGGTCAAAATATTACCCTAAAAAAATATATTAGTATTGGCGACATCTCATTCCTCCGTAGCTTCACGCAATTTAATAAATGTATTGATGCCATATCGTTTGCTCCGTAATGCTAGTAAATCGATTACCAAGGCCGGATCTTGGCGATTTCGGCATTTGCACGCGCAGCATCATATTCTCTGCTAAGTTGTTGCCCCGTAGCCGACAAGTTCGCCTTCTTGTTCACCCTATCGTTGGAGCACTACACTTTTCAGCCATCAACTCTGGACCGAGACATCACGACAATAAACTAAAATTCAAGCGACAGCCATTCATAGCTTTTACAGTTCTGATTACGATCTGTCATTGGCAGATACATGTTTTGGCAAATTTTCGGGTCATCAGCATATGACCGTTTCACAAGGTGCTGTTAAGAGACCTTTTTTTGCATCGAACTCTAACGTTTCAGCAGTTTCCATAAAATCTCGCGATTTAAATAAGACAGAATCGCTAAGATCGCACGCGCCATTTAACTAAGTAGTGAAAATAATGCACCCAATCTATAAGGCTTTACTTTGCCAGTACGCCTGTAGAAATTTGTGAATTGGCATGGTGTGTAGCCGAATGTTTCGACCCAATGTCTTTCTGGTAGTTCTGAAGTACACACAAATTGTTGTCGTGGCAACCCATTGAACAAAATGCTATTAGTGACAAACGATTACATACAATGCTGATACGCGTTATTTATAGCTGCTCATATCATTCACTTCGTTCTATTTTTTTGGTAATCGACAATGGTAGGTGTACTACTGACGTGTTGGTAAAATGCCGCCACGTCATCAAAGTTTGTGAATCTGGTCTTCGGCATTACTTTGGTGAGCGCTTTATCTCTCTCTAACGACACGATACAACACGTTTCTCTACCGCTTCCGTCCATCATTTTGAGGATGACGTTGAATTACTAACTTAAATGGTCACTGCTACGTTGACGATACCCAGTGGCTACCATCATCTACAGTAGACATTTCGACCTAAGCTTGCATCGAACCAAGATACCTTTGCGCTAGCACCTGCGATGCTGTCAAGATGATGCTACTTAAATGTGCTGCAATACTACCACAACAAAGTTCCAAGGAGGGTGCGACAACAGGCACGAGTGCGTTGATGACTTCTGTTCGAGTATCGACCAAGTCTATCGACGCCCGAACGTGCCTTTTCACCTGTAGACCAGCAAAATCTGCGAAACGACACGACGGAAGGCAAGAAAAACGTAACTTCAGCGATTGAAACAATCTTGGGACCAACTCTTTACATAACGACTGCGACGACGGGTTTAACAAGGTCAACCCGTTACTTAAAATCGAAACGAATTTACCAATGTTAAGGTATTATTTGATTAGATAACACTCAATTAACATCACTCAACAGAAGGTGATGTTGTCGTAATATAACCACCAAGGGTAATATTTGTGGATGCTTCACTTCTCAGTTTATGTGCGCGGTACACCAAATAGACTAACAGCCAATCACTGCTGAACGCGCGCAATGGGTGGTAATTATGAAACCCGCATTGGAGATGGTAATTTACTATAGTTAGGTGAAGACAAAAGATGATTTAGTAACAAGCTCAGCTATATTTAATACAGTTCTACTTCTTTACTGAGACACATCGTTGAGATTTCTATTAACTTCGCTGCGCTTTCTCGTCACGTGTACGTGACGTCAGGGCACGCAATCTTGTGCTGAATAGACACAAGGCCGTGCCCCGTTACAACGAGTAGTACTTTGTAGTCCTTTAAGCAACCACTACCAACTCATTCAGCATGAACATTTTGGATGAAAGGACCCCCATCAAGCCACGCGTGAAGCCTTTAACCACTTGAGTGACCTCATATGGAGTGCGGTAGAGCGCATAAGTTCTACCGAAGGCGAAATTGCCGTCAGCGCCATATTGGAATTTTTCAATATAGAAAATTATAATGCCGCTATACCCAGGTTTATATATAAAATTAGCCGCCAAAGAAAAAGTAGCCTTGCTGTACCTGCAAGGCTCTCAACAGATGGAGCAGTAAAGAGAATTCGAATCTCAACAGACAGCGATGTTAAGCCAGCATCAATTTAATGCTGCTGTGAGCGAGATAACACACACGCGTCGTCCTGAAATGTTGAAGATTAATATTTACTAGTACAGAGGAGACAAGAAATACTCCCTGCTATCATTTTTCGTCGAACCAGATAAAGCCATACGGGCAAGCCGTATCGATGATGAGCATATACAACTCACATTTGCTCAAACCCACTTGGCAGGACGTGCCACGACTTGTGCCTTGGGGCTCAAGATGAGCGACCCCTGTGCTTTTTAAACGTTAAAAGCCTTAAGACCCGACTCAAACAAACGTTTGAAACGCCTCGGGCTCAGTTCGAGGCTGTATCTGAGCTTTTAAACACAAACAGGGTGAGCGTGATATTCACGCTTACGCTCAGCATATACAACTTCAAGCGAGTAAAATATCTGCGAACCCGGTAAATAACCATACGTTGATTACTGTGTTCATGCAAGGGCTCCTAGACGGACCCGTCAGGAATCATCTTTACCTCCTAGAGTTGAATACTCAAGAAGATGCAATTGCAGCAGAGGAACAGGAAGAGTTTCGAGTGATACAAGCTCATGCTATCTCGAGCTCTTATCGTCCACCGAGACGACAAGAGACCGAAGTTCCGAAAGCAATAAAATTTTCCTATGCTAAGAGCGAGAGACATCGCTCTTTAAACAACAAGCGATTGCAGAAGTGCAACCGCTGCCAGAGGTTTATAATCCTACGCTTACGAGTGTAGTACACCTCGCCCAGTACCCAACAGGACTGAGCGTAATGAACAACCGCATTCCAAACTGGGCAATGGGCGTAGGTCCAGCGCTATTGAGGGTTCGCAACAGCGAAGCGGACAATCAAAAATGGCCGGGGTCCGTATGGGTGGAGCTCCCTACTGATCCACAACCTGAAGAAAATTTGAAAATCTCTTGACGAAAGTTGCTATAGATACACAGTTAATATGTGTCTCTGCACCTGGTTATGCGATATCACTCATCACCTTAAAGTTGCATGTGACAGAACATATGTCACTATGTGCTCTTGTTGACTGTGGCTTGTCGAACAACTTTGTCCGTCGTCAGTCATTAGATAGTCTTACGTTTAACTTCGACAAGCGCGACATTCCATTAATGAGTATAACTGTGCGCCTTGTCACGGGCGCATCGACAACCGTTCAGTATCGTGTAGTTAAAATACACTTCGCGTTAGAGGGCGAACAGTACGATGATGACTTCATCGTACTGAATCTGGATGACAAATTTGATGTCATCCTGGGATTACCTTGGCTCAGAAAGTACGAGCCAAGTGTTAGCTGGCAGCATCGATCCGTGAAGATGCCTGCCGCTTGTTCATCATATGGACATCTGATGATCATCTTGGAGCGTCCACAAGCGTGTGGGTGTTCTGCGAGTGAGTGCGATGGCCTCACTTGCGGTACGGTCGTTAGCACGACTGCACAAGATCACAGTGTAGCTGATCACTAAACTGTGGAGCAAGCTACCGGCGGCTGTACAGAGGTACAGGCTGCGCCGAAGGTCCACCACTCGAATTGGTCGAGTGGACCGGGACATGGATGCATGCCTAGCGGGCAGCATCTTCGAAGAAAGAAACCTGTTGCCTCCAAAGGGCAACACGGTCATCCTAGGTCGAATGGAGAGTCGACCGTAAAGGACTATTCCTTGATAGTGCTTGCATAGGCACAATTAGAAGACGTCGAGGGAATAAGTCCCCACGTACTTGAGGAAGGAATTCCTCAAGAGTCGCTTGCTGAGGAATTGGGCTCTCAGCAACCTGTGGAAACAAGTTCCCAGCAAGAAACCGAAAGCTGAACGTCTTGGTAAATGACGGATCAAGCGTAGGGGCTTATACGATTGATCTGATGGTGCCACCCAAGTTCATTTCTTATGTAATTCGATATTTAACACTTAAAAAAGAACGTTTCTTGTGAAATCTGCGAAGTGGCAAAGTCAATTAGATCTGCATACTCGTCACAGAAGATGAGTATGTGACCGACATTCGGTCGGCAATAGTATTTGCTGAGAACGAACGGCTTCTCAGCAGCTCATCGATGGACGAAAGTGTCCTCGATGAGAAGACTCGGATTGAGCGTTACACGTCTCAATCCTGGGAGTCACTTCAGGCAAATCCTTTGTATAAGGATTTGATCGAATTCAAGGATGTGTTCCCTGAATCCGTACCTTGCGAGTTGCCTAAGTACAATGGCACTCGACACGAGATCGAGCTCAAACCGGGCTCGAAGTACTGTGTCATGAAGCAGTGGCCACTGCTTCGTGAACAAGTACTAGCGGTCGACAAGTTCTTTGCCAATCGCTTAGCAGCGGTCCATGTGAGGGAATCAACATCCCCTCACAGCTCTCCGACCTTCTGTGTGCGAAAGGCCACAGGAGGGTGGCGGATAGTGCACGCATTCAACAAATTGAATGCTGCAACGGTACCGGCTCAGACGCCGATACCGAGGAAGGACGTAATCATAGATGGTATGTCAAAGAGTACCATCTTTTCGTCCATGGATATGATGGATGGATTCTATCAGATCCTGATGCGTGAACGGGACGTCCCGTTCATGGCAGTGAGTACCCCCAGCGGAATGCTGTGGGAGTGGCTAGTGATGCCACAGGAGCTGAGTAATGCCCCTGCAACATTCAACAGATGTGTCACAAATCTGTTGAGACCGGTGCGAGACTTTGCACCGAGTTTCTTCGATGATGCGATAGTCCATATCCGGGCTATGAACGAGAAAAAGGATCGTAAAAGTCTACAGAACCAACATTCGTCATGTCCATTGAGCTGTGCGCGAACATAAGTTGTACGCCAACATCATGAAGTGTACCTTCGCGGATAGCGAAATACCACTTCTTGGGTGCATCGTGAGTTAACACGGCGTCCGCTCTGATCCTAAATATATCAAGGCGACCACCGACTGGCCCGTGCCAGTAGATGTCAAGGGACTGAGAAAGTTCCTTGGTATAGTGGTATACTTGCACAACTACTTGCGCAACTATGCCGAGACGACTGTCTATCTGTCTTGCTTACATAAGAAAATTGTAAAACGGTCATGAAACGCTGACTGTCAGCGTACCTCATAAATGTCAAGAAATGCTTGTGTGGTGAAGTCACTCATCAAATTTTGTACGAGGATCGGTGGCTACACATTTGGGACGCCACTTACTGGTGGAAAAAGAGGCCATGGGACTTGGCGATCCAATAAGGAAACAGGATCGGCGATCCGATCCAACTGTCGTCAGAATGATGGGTATGGAACGATCTGAGACGGGGTGATCCGGGACAAGACGACAGTTAGGACGATTTCCATGGAGTGATCTGGGACAAGGATCTGAGATCGGGCGATGTGATGTGACTATGTGACGAAGGTGTAACATCCTGCAGACCGGTGACACTCTCTACGGGTCTCCCAAAGGGAGTACTGATTTAGGTTAATTATGGACCGATCTGGAAGTGGGGTTGTTTGTGGGAGTCCGTGGGACCGTTGTGAGAATTGTGAATGGTCCCATTGTGCAGATAAACCGTTTAGTATAGTATCGGAGTATGTACAATCAACGGAAAAGGCATATAGGGCCGGATCGCACTGTGTCGATCCCCAACGATCTCGAATTGGACATCAGATCGGTCATGTTCCCTGCTGGTTATGGATATATCGATGATGGAGCTATTGTATGATGATGTACATGCTTGTTGGAGATCCATGAGTGATGTCCCAAAAGTTCAGACCGAAATAGCCAGTGGAAGCCGGTCGAATTGACGTCGCAAAATGTATTTAGACACGTTCCACATCTTGGATACTATTTTGGACTCTTCGGTATCAAAATTGGGTATTTGGTACCATATTTGGAATTTAGTCTTTTTTGGTGTCTAGGTGCGATATCGGGAGTATTGGCGCTATCTTTGGAGCACAGGTCACGAAATTTCGACACGTGTTCAAGGGGGCGGTCAAGCTTAAAGGTGATATCGACTTGGACAGTGACCTACGGTTGGGAATAGGCTTAATGATAGGTCGGCTAGTAATTTGGTTGGTTAATAAACAGACTTGAACTCTACTTCTGCTCACGACGCACGTTCTCCTCCCCTCTTCTCCGGGCAAGATTGATTTGGCTTCCCCGGCGGTTCAAGGCACGCGTGTTACAGGGACACAGAAGACCGATCTTGGACTGTTGGCCAAGATCGAGAAGAGCGATCTCGGGATATCTGGCCCGGATCGATCAAGTACTCACACTCAACTCAACTGCTAGGGTAGCAGCTATACAACAAAGGAAAAGTAAAAGGATTTTGGACACAAGATCGCGAGACACCTCAAGTGGTCAAAAGATCTGGACAAGGCGTTCAAGACAAGACCGAGCGAGATCGAAGCGATCTACTGGACATATCGGCGTGTTTCATTTTGGCGAAACCAAGAACCGATCCGTCCATATTGCGCACTTCCGGCAAGATCGGCCGATCCCGAGACCAGATCGGACCGATCCCAACGCAAGATCGACGCAAGACTACTATTTGCTGAGTGAATCTTTCCTCACAGCGAAGACCCCGATCTCGAAGACGAGTCGAGATCGGTGTGATTCAAGATCGAGATCGCGACATCTCCAAATAGAGATCGCCGCGACTCAAGATCAGGATCGCAGAACCCCGTTCGTGGTGTGAAGATTTCCGCACCGGAAGCGAACGCTCAACCCCAAACCCTCAGCGAGATCGACATCTCCCAAGGCCATTACGAAATGCTCAAGCCAGCCCAACCGACGGGTACAAAAGGTGAGCACAAGGTTATACAGCAAGGCACGGATCGGAGTACCCACTCCGTGAGTCGGTAATTGTGGGCAAGTGGAAGATCGACACTCACTAAAGTAATTTTGTGAGATCGACTTCCCCACAATGGTGCGCGTGACCGCATCTTCTGAGGCCTCTAGATTTCACCGTGAGTCCACTGGCGAAGATGTCAAGATCAAGCAAGAACCTGGGATTGAAGTGTCAGCGACAGAGGGATCGACGCAGACACGCATAAACACAAGATCATCAGATCATCAGAGTTTTGGGAGGGGATCTGATAAAATGGAAATGAAGAGGAAGATCGAGAGATCGATCTGGAAGATAAACCTCAACCCCCTCCTAGGGTCTTTTCGGGGGCCACCGCAGATCTCTCTGCAGAGATCAATCTGCTGGATGAAAATCCAAAGGCGAAGGCCAAACCCTACCTCCTCGTTGACAGATCTCCAGACCTCAAGCCGAGGAACACGATCAAGAGATCGACCACATCTGAACGACCAACGACTAGATCAATGGGATCGGACGTCAAAGATCGCCAAATCGGCAGAACCGTGCAATCGAAGATCGGAGTCAAGGAGAAATACGATGAAACACCAGATAAGATCGCGATGCCGAAGACGGAACATAAACTAGTGAAGATCGCGTTTACAGAGAAGAAGAAGATGATTGAAGCGCGGAAACGTGCGAAATGGCAGTACTATTATGGTCATTTAAAGACACTATTCAAGACGGATCCAGGGTTTCAAGATATTAAGGCCCAAGTTGATTGGTCCTCTGGATAAGCCGATCTCGGTCCCACCTCCTGGGACCAACAACGTCGACGAGATCAATTTGATTTTGCAGATGCTGGACGACATGGGTGTATGCCCTAACGCTTTTGATGGAGATGAACTGCTGAGTTGCAGCTTGGAACAGTTTATCAACGCGGCGAATGAGTTTGTGGAGATCATGATTATGCTGGTGGGCAAAGCCAATACTTCTGAAGACAAGATCGAGACACCCTCAGACTCGCTCCAGGTACACCCCGCGGGATCGCCCCGCTACGCCTCGGATAACTCCGAGAGCGAGCCAGATGGATCCATCAGCATTCGTCGGATGTCTCGAGGACCATCGGGTGGTACGTTTTAAAAAACAAGATCGGCCAAGCCAAGATTGACGCCTTTAAAGGACAAGATAAGAGCGACATGTTACAGAGATCGGCCGGTACCCATACTGGGCTGGATGATCAAGAAGAAAGCGATCTAAGTCGGCACTTCAATGCAGCCATGAAGAAGAACGAGGCGGATCAACGTACAGATCATCGAATGAATCGACAGCCAAACCACTACCCAGATCGCCGTGCCTTTCTCCAACCGTTGCACAAAATCCATGACATGCCGGATGTGGAGATGGAATCGGTGGAGTCGGGCACTTACTAGCAGATCCATCATGGGGCGGAATACGACCCAGATGACCTATGGATGCCCGAACCACGGCGCCCTCACGTAGCCGCGACCGGTGTGACTACCGGAGGGGGAGCATCACGCAGAGGATCGGAACCTCAGCGATTTCAGAACTATAAGAATTCTCAGGGAAGGATCGGGAAGAAGATAAAGCACGAACCTGGATCGGCAAAGTGAAGTCAGCGTTCATCCGGGACCAAGCACCGGACGAAGAGAGATGTCTGGTTTTCGGTGATCTCATGTTGAGCCCCGCCCGTTATTGGTACAGACAGCTGAGTAGATCGACGAGTTCCATTGATAAGATTTGATGGACAGTTTTCTTGTGGAATATGCGGGACACGGGATGTCCGCGAGACGGCAATATATCCACGCAAAGAAACGATCGGAGGAAGATCCTTTGCAGTACATATATCGGCTTAATGTGATGGGACTGCAGGCGAAGATACCGGTGATGACTGGAGTGCCAGCTGCGCGCAAAAAACATGTCAACCATTTCATTGACACCTTGGACGACCCCTATCTGTCCAATCAGTTGCTACTGCTGAATATAGAAAACGCAAATGCCATGCAAAAAACGCTACATGGATATCAGCAAGGGAGATCACGTCAAGGGAAAGTGACAATAAGGTCGTCCAAGCTCAGACATAAGGAAACTCAGGGTCCAGCGCTGTCTAAGCCTGCACGAGCGGTGAGGATGATCCGTACTGAAGACGTCAGCAGCGAGTCAGGATCGGACGCCTACGGATCGGATTTGGAAGATCGAGTGAGAGCGTTCCACGTGGCTGCTACTACGGATCGGCACCCATCCGCCAATGACGTTACGGCAAACGCGAGATCGGTCGACCCGAACGTTGGTCGAGATTAAAAAGATCGCAATATGTCATCAAAGCCGTGTACTCATTGCGGATAGACCAAGCATGGAGATCTCGGTTGCTGGAAGAGGCTCACGTGTCATAAGTGTTGGCGTAGAGGACACCCCTTTGACAATTTTTTTGTGTGTCGTGCCTGCGGTGAGATGCATGACCCGGGGAAATGTCTCATGGAGGAGTTCTACAACATGATCCGCCAGTGGTTGTCCTAAACAAGCATGCGGGAAGGCTGCCAGAGAAGGCCGAGAAGATGTTAAACTAGGACGCTCGCCAGGTTTGAATATGGTACGAGCCGAGCGTTCTAGGCTCTGCATTATTGCATACGTGGAGAAAAGGAAGACAGATCGCGAGAGTAAGCAGGATACAGATATGGAAACAAATACATCTCGTTCGAAGTCAAAACGCGTTGCTTCCGTGTCCCATCTGAAGCGTATCGATGATTACTCGCGATCTGAACCAACTATGGATATCGAGTTCGCTTACGGTGAATCTCGCGGATACTGGAAGCACTACTCGCCCGGGAAATGGTTCAAACAAGCGAAAGCTGTTGGCAAGATCAACAACGCAAAAGCCACTCTGTTATATAATTCTGGTGCTGAAGTGTCGATCATTGACACCACCTTTGCTCGTAAGATCGGTTGTTACATTGACGGAAGTCTCCGACAAGAATGTGTCGGGATCGGAGAAACTCCGTAAATGACGATGAAACGCACCAAGATCAAAGTAACCCTCGCGGGATCGCTGGTATACTATATCAATTTGTGGGTAGGCGATCTGGCAGGGCAAGAAGCGATTTTGGGCATGGACTTTATGGTGCCTGCCGGAGTGCGGCTCAATCTAGCCGATGGCGCGCACTGTCTACCGGAAGAAATTCGTATTCATCTCGCAGGACGTCTCCCCGCGTACGGATCGAAGATACAACATATAACGGCGAAGGGCCAACATTTACTGATCCCGGTCGGAGAGTCAAGCGAAGTGAAGATCGGGATCGGAGGGGCTAAGATGAAGTAGTGGATCGCTTGAGAACCGGATTAGGTTCCCGCTGTGATCTCGGGGTTGGGTAAGACGAAGTACCTGCAGATGACTAACATTAGCGACCATGAGATCATACTGCCCACCCACACTATATTAGGCTTGTGGACCGAAGGCGATATGGCGCCACGAACTTAAGGTTTCGTGACGGTCGGATCGAGGAAGTACAAGGAGTGGCAAACTCTGGCGTATGAGGCTACAACGGATCGAGTGAATGAACCTATAAAAGAACAGATCGGACCACTGGTAGATCGCCCTGCGTATGCCACTCCCAAATGCATCATGAAACGTCACGTGACGCAATATAGGACATACCTATAGCGATTTCCATGATAACGCAGCAAGCTGGCGATGATAAATCGCAAAAGACAGATGTTGGGATTGCGAGGAAAGTAATGGTTAACGAAGCCGAACAAGATTGGGTGGATTGAGATCAAGAAATTGG
>CANTFL010001042.1:0-21358 GCA_947650285.1 Hyaloperonospora brassicae | reverse complement strand
AAGTGACAATAAATAATATGAAGTTGAATATTCTTTTTAACAATATCACCAAAGTGGTGATATCGAAGGGTCGACCAAATAGTCCGTTCATTGGTTGATATCTTGATGATATCAACCCACCAATCGCCGCAAGACGCGCGCAATGAGTGGTGACGAGACGTTACCATACACTCAGTTATATTAGCACAATTAAGTTAAGTCAAACAGAGAGACAGTAGTTAAAAGACTTAATTAGATTAATATAACAGTACTGCTTTTACCTTACCTTACGCTTCCTCGCTTGCCTTGTGTACGTCTGTCGGGGCACCGATACCCTTGCGTTAAGTTCACGCAAGGGTGTGCCCCGTTACAGACGCCACAAGGGAGATTACGACTGAAGACACCGAGTCTGAGGTAGCTGATCTGTTACAAGAACGTTCCAGCTGTCAGGCAGACGGGATCGGTTTCAAGGATGGTGAGTCGCAAGAAGACCATTCCTAACTAGTTAAAGGACTCGAAATGATTGCGACCGTGAGATTGTCGAAGTGAAACGAGGGTCCGAGGTCGCCGGTGCAGGGTAAGGTGGAGATCAATCAAGCGACGATTAGATGGAAACAATCGGTGTGTGAAGATAACGCGACCAAAGACGGATACCCTGACGATATCGATACGGTGCATGGAGAGTCCATACGTCAGTCAGGCGGGATGTCGACTCGTGATTGTGTGTTACAAGGACGAGACAATCGACATCTTGGAGACGCAGCTATGACAGGGACTTACAATGACTTACCTGGAGTGATTGGTGAAATGCTGTCTCCTGCTGTGATACATGCCACCGAGGCTATGAGCTGTGACGCTGTGAAACCCTGTCGATTTGCTAACTTGTAGATCGAGGAGGGGGCAAAGGCGATCAAGTGGGGAAACTCTAGTGATGTTGATCCTGACAGAAAAGGATTCAGTCACCATCATAAAAAAGAGACCGATATGGGATACAGTGAAGAGCATGAACAGTCCACCGTGATGATCGCAGAGACCGATACGGTGGGGATCGACCGCTATAATGCGGATCGTAATCCACTGCAGATAAGTCGTGGAGAGAAGTTGTGGCTTTATCTCGATCGGTTCAAGGATGAATATGCACGAAGGGGAGCCCATATGTGGCACGGACCGTTTCGTGAGGCCGGAAAATGTAGATACCATATCGTACGACTGGATATTGATGGTAAACCATACAGGTTGTTCTCGATGGTTCATGTTTCGAAGTTGAAGCAGGTCAAGATGTTTCAGGATCGACCAATAATCTGTTTGACGGTATACGAGATTGATCGAGTGGGCTTTGATGAAGTATTGTGGCCAGATGATAGCTGGGAAGGAGGTATAGTGGATGATAAGTTCGAAGTGAAAAGAATAGTAGACGTGCGATTTGGCTGAAAACTACGTGTTGGACGAGTACAACGTCAAGTTGGTAAGTATTGGAAAGGCTCTAGCATTCCGTCATGGATAGACGAGGCAGATGTAAATTGCGTGGATATGTCGCAAGAATATGACCGTGGTCGAGCAAACCGGAATCGATTCAAGGTGAGGCAATTAGAATAAGCTGCATCAAGGGTCTAACACCGATCTGGAGGTTAGGTGTGGTTGAAGTATGCAAGGAGGTCGCATATGGATGTAAGGCGGTGAAAGCACATGCCGGGAGGCTGTATGTGGCTGAGGATATCGGTTGACGGGTGTGCTAGGAGGTAGCACATGCTGGTGGAATGGGTTTGAAGGGTGTACTTGGAGGTAGTACATGCCAGAGGAATGGGCTGTTCGTATATGAGTATGGAACTGAATTACCAACTAGTTGATGTAGAACGAGATTGATTTGGCATGATGATACAACGATAAAAGATGTGACGAAAGATGATAATGAAATCTGATGTACTATCATTTTCGATTTCTACTAAGACCGGAGATCCAGGTAAAGCAGAATGATCTAACGATCTTGTTCAAACGAATAGCGATCTAAGCCGAGACTGATGATCTGGCGATCCAGGTCGGTTGACTGGAGATATCAGTGGAGCCCAAGTAACTATCGATCTGGTGAAGAATGGGATGGGCTCAACTCAGGCTGTCGATCCGGTCGTCTGTAGGGAAAATTGGAGATATGGGTCGATCTGAAACTATTCAATTATACCTACCGTGATCTGGCGCTCTGTATGACAGATCGTGGGCAGGAGACGAAGGCCCGGTGGGTAGTCGATCTAGTGATCCCCTGGAGAAAGGTGTTGAATCGGCCGGACCAAAATAACTTAAAGACCTAGGCCGATCCGGAACTGTTGGAGTGAGCCTCTCGTGATTTGGCGATCTGGGCAACGGATCGCGATCCGGAGACAGAAGCGCGGTGGAACGTTCTGAAGAGATCGGCGAGGTGGGGGGAGAGTCGGAGAGGCCATGAGACGGACTTAAGTGCCTGGATCGAAGTTGATGAGTGACTACCCAGTTCAGGCGATACTTACTGGTGGGAAATGATGCCAAGGGACCTAGCGATCCAATAAGTAGATAGAAAGCGATCTCAACGGGGATCGGCGATCCAATCCAATTGTCTCCAGATTGATGGATATGGATCGACCTGAGACAGAGCGATCTGGGACAAGACGACAAATAGAACGATGTCTATGGAGCGATCTGGGACAAGGATCTGGGACAAGGATCTGGGACCAGGTGATGCGATATAACTCTGTGACGAAGGTGTAACATCCTGCAGATCGGTGACACTCTTTACCCGCGTCTCCCGGAGGGGAGTACTGGTTTAGGTTTAATTATAGCCCGATCTGGAAGTGTGGATGTTTGTGGGAGTCCGTGGGACCGTTGTAAGAACTACGGATGGTCCTATTGAGCAGATAAACCCTTGAGGATGATATCGGAGCACGCACAATGAACGGGAGAACATATATGGCCGGATCGCACTGTGACGATCCTCAACGATCTCGAATTTGGCATCAGATCGGTCATGTTTCCTGCTGACTATCGATATATCGGTGATGGAGTTGTTGAATCGTGATAAACATGCTTGATGAGGGTTCATGAGTGATGTCCCAAAAGTTCAGATCGAAAGAGCCAGTGGGAGCCGGTTGAATTGACGTCGCAAAATGGATTTAGACACATTCCGCATTTTGGATACTATTTTGGACTTTTCGGTACCAAAAGTGGGCATTTGGTACCGTATTTGAAATTTGGTCTCTTTTTGGCGTCTAGGTACGATATCGGGAGTATTGGCGCTATCTTTGGAGGTACAGGTCACGAAATCTCGACACGTGTTCAAGGGAGCGGTCAACCTTAAAGGTAATACCGGCTTGGAGAGTGACCTACGGTTGGGAATAGGCTTAAGGATAGGTTGGCTATTAATTTGGTTGGACAATAAAACAGTTACCGTTTTTACATATAAAGCACGTCGCAGACTTCTCTTCCGGGCAGGATATTTGGCCCTTCATCGATCAAGAGACGTCGCACGCGCCGTGTTTCGTGTACTCACCTTGGATTGTTTGGCCAAGGTGGGGTTAAGGTAACTCAACTCAACTCAAACTGCTAGGGTAGAAGCAAACAACAACAAAGGAGAAGGATTTTGGTTACAAGATCGCGAGGCGGCTCAAGTGGTCAGAAGATCTGGACAAGGCGTTCAAGACAAGACCGAGCAAGACTGAAGCGATCTACGAGGCATATCGGCACGTTTCATTTTGGCGATACAAGCAACCGATCCACCTACATTGCGCACTTCCGGCAAGATCGACGCAAGACTATTATTTTGTGAGTGAAGATTTCCGCACAGCAAAGACCCCGACCCCGAGGATAAATCGAGATCGATGTGGTCCAAGATCGAGATCGCGAGATCTCCAAATAGAGATCGCCGCGACTCAAGATCAGGATTGCAGAACCCCGTTCGTGGTGTGAAGATTTCCGCACCGGAAGCGAACTCTCAACCTCAAACCCTCAGCGAGATCGACATCTCCCAAGACCATTACGAAGAGCTCAAGCTAGCCCAACCGACGGTTACACAAGATGAGCACAAGGCTATACAACAAGGCACGGATCGGAGTACCCCCCCTCCGTGATTCGGCAAGTCTCTGCAAGTAAAAGATCGACCCTCACTTAAGCAATTTTGTGAGATCGACTTTACCACATTTTTTTGATGTCAGATCGGTCGTCTGGTTCAATCTAGTCCCTCGTCTCGGATCGTACCGTGGAAATCATCTATGTCTGCGACTCGTCCCAGATTGTTCCAAGTAAATCACCCCTTTCTGCGCCTCGGCTCAGACCGTTCCACGTCCATCCTTCGGCGGACCGTTGGATCGGTCCGTCGATCTCCGTGGGACCACCTTCCGTCTCTCATCGGATCTCCAGATCACTTGGTGCCATTTTTCACCAGTACGTGGCGCCTCAATTAGATGGCCACCGATCCATATCATGAACTTTTAATCAATGACTTTGCCACAACCGCCCCCTGTACTGAAGTCCTTTTTACAGCAATTGACCTCAGTTCAGTCACTCATCAACTTCGTTCCAAGCACTCAAATCCGTCCCATGGCCTCTCCAACGCGTCTCCCCACCTCGCCGATCTCTTTGGAAGGATCCGCCGAGCTTCTGTCTCCGGATTGTGACTTGTTGCCCGGATCGCCCGATCACGGAGGGCACGCTTCAACGGTCCCTGATCGGATGGGGTCTCCAAGTCATCTCGGTCCGGCCAGATCGCCAGCGACCGTCACTGGATCGCCAGACCGACATTCGACCAGGCCCTCGTCTCCCGCCCGGGACCTGTCGTCCAGATCGCTGGATCGCGGGAGGTATGCTCCAATCGTCCCAGATCGGCGCGGGTCTCCAAGTGATCTCAGTCCGGTCGGATCGCCCTCGATCATCACGGGATCGCTAGATTGTCGACCAGCCGGACCTTTGCCTCCGTTCCACGACTCGTCGTCCAGATCACCCGATCACGGAGGGCACGCTCCGATAGTCCCAGATCGCCCCTAATTCCCCGACCGACCCGACTCGGCCGGATCGTTATCGCTCCTACTCGATGCGTCTATGATAGACACATTGTCTGCTGGAGAACCTCGTGGTGCGATTGTCCCGGCCATGAGCACCGCAGTTGATCCCCCGAGAGTGTCTGCGGAAGATTTTCGGACCACTCTGGCTACGATCTCCTATTTGTGGGATCGGGAGGTCACCTTCTCCAGCCAAACGGATACCATTCACGCGCTGCAGCAGTCGTATCGAGAGAATGTCGCGCGAGGAGATCGCTTGCAAGAGCAGATTGACTCCCTGCACAGATCGGCCGCTGTGTTTGTCTCCTTCGTCCAGGGCCAGTACGACGTGATGCAAGTCCAATACGTCGACACTGCACATGCATTGAACGAATGCAAGCTGTCTCTGACGAACACCCAGGATCAATCGGCACTGATTCTTCATCTGCAAGAGTTGTTGCAGGCCGAGGATCAAGATAGGGCCAACCTGGATCAACAGATCAACACTTTGGAGAATCAAGTCCGGTCTCTCCAAGTCGATCTCAATAACCTCCGGCAGCAGCGTGATCAGCTGGCATCCAACCGGTCCTCCCTCAATACGAAAATTTCAAGGTTAAAAAGAGAGTTGAATCTGTCTCAGGCATCGGTCGCGGATGGCTTGGCTTCAATCAGCGATCTCATTCAGCAAGTGGATCATTTGACTCCTTTGGAAGGTCAACTGACACATTCACAGGTGGAGAATGTTAACCTCCGTCGTCAACTCGAGAAACACACCGCGGTATGCGACTTGCTGAGGGAGGCAGAGCAAGATCGGGATCGGGCCATGGCAGAACACCGTGCTCTCCTTGACACACTGAACACTGCTATACTCGGGTCCCGGTTGTCAGCGTTGATTGCTCGACCTACACCTAGAAATGCTACTCCGGTCGGATCGCCCCCTGCTTCCGCTACCCAGGGACCAAAATCCCTTGGCCGTAGGCCTAGATCGAGATCATCTGCCTCGCCAGCCAAGCGCCGGCGAGTTCAACCACGGTCCCGATCCATAAATTCTTCCGCCACTCGTTCAGACTCCCAGCTATTGTCGTTGAACCCTTCAACACCTTCCTCGAAGCCTCCAAGATCGACCACATCAGCGTCTTCAACCAATTATTCTTCGCAATCTCCCTCTACGGCTTCTGGGACCGAATCGGGAAGTGGGAAGTCGGCCGAGTCTGGATCGAGCTCGGATGATCTGACTCGGTCCGTGTTGTCCCAGTCGAGATCGACCGCTCGTCGTCACCCTAAATCGGATGTCCTATCCGCGACTCCAGACCCCTCTCCGACTGCTCAGGCTGCCTCCACTTCGCCCGCGACCACCGTGTTTGATCAAGCTCTGTCACGTTCGCCATCTCTAAGCGCTTCGGAGCCCCGTTATCTCACATATTCGTCTTCTCCGGTCACGGTTGTCCCCGTAATTGACATTCAAGATGATGGCGATTCCAGAAATGTGGATGTGTCGTCACCAAGAGAAACACACAGCGAGACTGGCTCTTTTAATCCGTCTCCCGGATCCAATGCGCTCTCGGATCGCCCTTTGTCCGATAGCGACAATAGCATCATCATTCCGGCGCGCCAAGTGGCTAACAAATTTTCTCTCTCCCGTTGACTTCGACAATCTTCCTCCAATCCAGCAGCCCCGGAATCGGTGGATTCCCAATTATCTGGCACCTTTCAGGCGGGTAGCTTCCGAGATTGCTCCTTGGTCCGTTTCACGGATCACTCTGCTTTTCGTGAGGACCATGTCCATCGAGCTGCTGTTCCACCATTACTCCAAGCCCCGGAATTTCTTGTTCCCTTTCCACACTCACGGGCAGGCCCCGCCAACGGGGACTTGGGCATCTGGGCTGATCCCGCGGCAACACATCGAGGCTCTTTACGCTACAGCGCCTTGTAATAATATCGTGATCCCCGTGAACCCAATATCGTTCGCCATGACTGGATGGTATCGTGATATGAGTCATCGCTACCTAGAGCTTGAGTCCACTCATCTACAAGCTCTGCGGGAGTCCACGCACGCTCTCCCGATCTCTCCGGCCCAACGACGATCCGAACGGTTCATGCAAACGTTCTGGCGTCAACAAAAGCAACGCCGATCTCGCTTTGTAGCGCTTTGGAAGAGCTTCTTGAAGATGATACTCAACGGCATGATTTCTGGCCACTGCGATCTCGACATCTTGCTGGATCCCTTCTTCCTCCACTATCCGCGCCCACATGAGGAGCGAATTTGGTATCCAGGGCTGGAACATTCTAACGACCCAGCCAATCTGCTAGAGGCGTTGGACGTGGCTGACCAAGAGGATCCTTGGCGCAACCAGTTCCGTAACGCCTATTGGGATCATCCCGGATCGCAGATCCCTCGTCTACAGGACAAGTTCAAGCCTGCCCCATCATCTTAGCCCAAGATCGGTGTCCGAGCCCGATCGTCTTTCATAATCGTGTAAGTCATTCAATCATTTTCGTTGGTAATTCATTCTTTGCAACCTCCACGACCTCGATCCATCTCGCTCCACATCATTCAGTAAGTTAATTCACTTGACTGTCTCCATACTCACACAACTAGCCATCCAACAGCATGTACTACCTCCTAGTACATCTTTCCACCCCATCCATCAGCGTATGCTACCAACTAGCACACCTTGCAACCCCATCCATCAGCATATCCCACCTCCCAGCATACTTGTCCAGATCGTGAAGGTTCATCCGACTTGCCTTCATGTGACTGCATCACTTCAAACCGGTTTCGACTCACTCGGTTCCGCTCAAACACTTGCAAGATCGCTCCACAACTTGGATCGGCCTTGTCCACCCAACGTAGGTCGGGATATCCCTTCCATCTCACCAGAAACTGTCGGTGTACTCGCCCATAACGAGTTCTCCGACCAGATCGCACGTCCAAAATATCTTCTACTTCACATTCCCCCTCCTCAAGATCACTCTACCAACTGTCTTCTAGTAGCAGAGCTTCATCAAAATCAAAGCGATCTGCTTCATTCATTGCAAGCTGGTCTTTCGGCCGCTCCGGGAACGTCTTTACCCTCTTCAGCTTCGATAGATGTACAATCGGAAACAGTCGATATGGGGTCCCTGCGATCTCCAATTTCACAGCGTGATCTCCACATATGTCCAAAACTCGGATTGGACCATGCCACATATGCGCCTGCTTCTTCGCATATCCCTCTTTGACCCGATCCAGGTATTGCCAAACTTGCGTTCCCACTTCGATCTCGTGTTGCTCCAAATCTTCATTGTGTCGATCCGCTCGCTCCTGAATCGCGGCTTGAAAGTGATCGTTCACTGCGGATAGAGCTCGGTGGTATTGTCTTTGGATTCTGTATCTCCACCTCTTCGGATCGCGATCACTTGTTCCCGTATTTCCTACTGATAACGTAGCTTCCAATGTCGATCGCGGGTCCCACCCATGAATCAGATAGAACGGGGTATCCCCCCGGGTCCGATCTTGTGCGGTGTTAATCGCAAATGTGAGCCGTTCAGCATACTCATCCCAATCTCGTAAATCAACATCAGCCACGTAAATCTTAAGCGACTGCGTCAGGGTTTGCACCATTCGTTCGGCTGTTCCATTTGCTAGTGGCCTGTAGGCCATGGTAGCACGCTGCTTCTGCCCCACGATCTGACGGAAGGCTCGAAAGAAATCGGACATAAATCCCGGTTCCCGATCGTGCCTGATAGCCTCGCTAGCTCCGAAGCGTCGGAACACACATCCTCGTAGTTTTCTGCAATCGTCTGTGCTGTCCGTGATGAGCTGGCTTTTGCGATCACATGCCCTGAGAAAAGGTCGACCCATATGAGCAGCTCTGTGTTCCCTTTGAACGACTTCGGCAACAACGGGATATGATCCATTGCAATGATCTGGAATGGATAGGTTGCTTGTAAATTACCGGGCGATCTCCCCCTGATCGTCGGACATCCCTTTCCGGTCTCGCAATCGGTACACTCGCCTACTTATCGTTGCACACTTCGATACAATCCTCTACAATGGAATCGCGATCTAATCCAGTGATACGTCCTGCCAAAACCATGGTGGCCTCCCTCCAGGCTTGCGTGGTAGTGGTACAAAAAATCCTGTTGCAACGTCTCTGAGATCACTAGACGCATCAGACCATCGCGATCTTCTGATTCTCTCTTCGCTACGGGGCAGAAAAATAGCAGACCGTTCTCATCGATCTCGTACTCCGGCGCTAGTTTTGGGCACATCTTCACTTCTCCCGCGTCCAAGTTCGATACATCGCCACTCAGGTACTTCTTGAGATTAACAATCCAACGCTCTTCATCTTGAGCTTGGACAATTCGTTGTACCCTAATCCTCTGTACTATCTCCTCCTGTATCATTTCAGGTTCATGACGTATCCTCCCGGCTGATCTCGTGATCGCAGCTATCCACACCAGCTGACCATCTTGCTTGGGCTTCAACAATTCATCGAGCCGGTTCAGAGTCATCAGATCTTGCCGGTCTCCTTCAGCTACAACAGTTTTTCCTTTTTCGTTCTGCAATGCTATGCTGGCTAGTCGATCTGCGCTCTGGTTCCATTCTCGCTTCATATGCAGAAACTCGTGACTAGGCCATGATCGCAGCTTCACCAACGCTTTTTGCCTCAGGAGTTGAAGGCCCAGTGCCTTGCAGTCGATCTCGCCACGCATCGGTCGGATCACCAAATTAGAGTCTCCACACAAAATTACTCGCCCCCTGTCCAGATCGGCGAGTAACTCAAAGCACAGTAGCAAGCCATAATACTCAGCTTCGTTCACACTAAGATCGTGAGCTTATCTAGATTCTGCTGCCACGATCGTCCACTCAGGCAGCCTCCATATCATGGCAATGTATGAACCTCCTTTTTTTTCCTTGCCGATCCATCGAAACTGGCCACCATCAACTGCTCATCTACTATCAACTTTAATGGCGGTGTTGATATCTCTGTCGGCGGTCCTTTCGGGGAGAGATCGCGATCAGCATCCCTTCCACCTCTTCTATCGGGGTGATACTCGCTGCTAGCATGCCCATAATCTCTTCTTCTCCTTTTCGCACCTCTTCACCTCCATAGTCCAGTTTGACAACAAAGCAGCCCACCGTCCTAATCTCCCGTTGAGCCCTCGAGATTGCATCAACCACGCTAACGTAGAATGTTGGGTCAGCACAGTGATCTCCCGCGAGGCAAGCGTAGTATAGCATACATCCAAGACACGAATTAGCGCCAGCACTTCTTTTTCCACCGTTCCGTAGTTAAGCTCATTGGGCTTCAACGTGCGGCTTGTAAACGTCACCGGATGGTACACGCCATCGTACTCCTGTATCAGGGCCGCTGAAACAGCCCACTTGCAAGCGTAGACCACGATCACGGGAGGGTGATCTGGATCAAAATGTTTGAGCATGGGAGCTGTAGCTATCTTAGCCTTTATCATAGTGAAAGCAACCTTGACTTCTGTCCATCGACCCTCGGTCGACCATTCGTCACCTGTTGCGAGCTGAGATCGGCCGATCTCGAAGAAATCCGATTCTCTTAACTCATACAACACCGCGGCGTACACCGCAAAATCCTCAATGAAGCGGAGGTAGTAGTTCAAGATCCCGAGAAAAGACTGCATAGCTCGCAGCGTGCTAGGGAACGGGATGTTGACCAACGACTCCAAGTTCTTGGGCTGAGCCTCCAGACCATCCACAGACTTCGATGTCCCAAATAATCGACTTTACGGCACCCCCAAAAGCTCTTCGTGAGACTGATAGACAGATTCCACTTATCACATGCTTCCAGCAATCGCTCTACTTTTGCGTACAGAGATCCCCATGACGTGGCTGGTATGAGGATGTCGTCAATGTAAGATCGGCGTCCCAGTATGGAGGGTCGTCGATCTATCTCAGGTTCGCCGTCCTTGAACACGTCGATCGGGCCGTCAGAGGTGGATCTCTGGCCGATCTTGAGATATCCATACAGCGCATTGTCAACTAGACGTTGGTAGATCTGGGGCGCGTTCTTAAGCCCAAAAGGCATTCGCAGCTACTCGAACAGGCTAAACGGCGTGACAAACGCTGAGATCAATTTTGCTCGTTCAGTCATTTCAACGACCCAGAATCCACTAGCCATGTATAGCGAACAGTACCATAGAGCTTTATCCAGGTCTTCCAGCAGATCACTGATCAACGGCATGTGATAAACTATCAGGCGTGTCAGCTGATTCACTCTTCGATAATCAATGTAAAGACGAATATCCACTCCGTTCTTCTTGATGATCACCACTATTGGAGACGCCCAAGGTGACGTGGATCGCTGAACGATCTTGGCTGATAACAGTCCTTTGATGAGATCTGACAGCTTCTCCCGATATTTGGGTGCGACCGGATGGACTCTTTACGCAATTGGTGCGTCTCCACCGACATCGATAGCACAAATCGCCCCTCGTGCCGCTGGTGGTAGAGCTTTGCCCTTCCCCATAAGAAGGTGACGGCTCTTCCAAATCAGCGATCTGAGTATTTGTTGATCTGCTGTGAGAGGAACGTCAGGATCGCCGATCTGAATGTCGTCAATTGTCACTTCTTCCGTGGCATTGGATATCTCTGGTAACACCGCCAGGTGTTGCTCGATGTCTTCGGCAAACAAATCTCCACTCTCGTGATAGTAGACTGGTGCTTCTGTGGAGTCAGCTTCGTCGATCTTAGACGGCTTGTCCTCTTCAAATCTTTGCGTCTCTTCGGACCGATCCATTCCTGCTCTGTTGTCTGTAAGATTGACGTCCAACGAAGACAGTTTATTGTTTTGTTCTCCTTGTTCGGTCCCTTGGTCTCTTCTCATCGCGATCTCGGTTTCGATCTCATGATCGTTAGCTATCGGCGATAGATTTGGTTCATAAAGTGGATTAGATCCGACTCCGTTGACCGTTCCTTCCCTTGCTTCAACAGTATCTGCCTTTTGCAATTCGTCGTCGCCAGCTTAATTCGTTACCATGAAGACCGCTGGAGGTATGTCCTTTAGCGCATCAGACGGACGTTTCATGATGCATTCGGGAGTAGCGTTTGTAGGGCGATCTACCAATGGTCCGATCTGTTCTTTTGGGAGTTCATTCGCTCGATCCGTCAAAGCCTCATACGCCAGAGTTTGCCACTCCTTGTACTTCCCCGATCCGACCGTCACGAAGCCTTGAGTCCTCGGTATCATATCTCCTTCCACCCACACTCCCAGTACAGTATGATTGAATAGTATAATCTCGTGATCGCCAATATTGGTCATCTACAGATACTTCCTCCTACCGAACCCCGAGATCATCGTGGGTACCCAGTCAGGTCCTCCGGCGACCCACAACTTCATCTTGGCTTCACCGATCCCAATTTTCACTTCTCTCAACTCCCCGACCGGGATCACCACGTGTTGGTCATTCGCCGTCACATTCTGTACCTTCGATCCGTACGCGGGGCGACGTCCTGCGAGGTGAATACGGACTTCCTCTGGAAGACATAGCGCGCCGTCGGCTAGATCGAGTTGCACTCCGGCGGGTACCATAAGACCATTCCCAAAATCGCGTCTTGTCCCGCTTGATCGCCTACCCATACATTGAAGTAGTATACCAGCGATCCCGCGAGGGTTACTTTGATCTTGGTACGTCCCATCGTCATGTACGGGGTTTCTCCAATCCCGATACATTCTTGTCGTTGACTTTCGTCAATGTGACAACCAACCTTACGAGCAAAGGTGGTGTCAATGATCGACACTTCAGCACCAGAATCAAATAGCAGAGTGGCTTTTGCGTTGTTGATCTTGCCAACAGCTTTCGCTTGTTTGAACCACTTCCCGGGCGAGTAGTGTTTCCAGTATCCGCGAGATTCACCGTAAGCGAGCTCGATCTCCATAGTTGGTTCAGATCGCGAGTATTCATCGATCCGCTTCAGATGGGACACGGAAGCGACACGTTTTGACTTCAAACGAGATATATTTGTTTCCATATCTATGTCCTGCTTACTCTCGCGATCTGTCTTCTTTTTTTTCACGTATGCAATAATGCAGAGCCTAGAACGCTCGGCTCATACCAGATTCAAACCTGGCGATCGTCCTAGTTTAACATCTTCTCGGCCTTCTCTGGCAGCATCCCCGCATGCTTGTTTGGGACGTACCACTGGCGAATCATGCTGTAGAACTCCTCCATGGGACATTTCCCCGTGTCATGCATCTCACCGCAGGCACGACAGACGAAAAAACAATTGTCAGAGGGGTGTCCTTTACGCCCACATTTCTGGCAAGTGAGCCGCTTCCAGCAACCGAGATCTCCATGCTTGGTCGATCCGCAATGAGTACACGGCTTCGATGGCAAATTGCGATCTTGGTAATCTCGACGAGTGTTCGGGTCGACCGATCTCGCGTTTGCTGTAACGTCATTGGGGGATAAACGCCGATCCGTAGTAGCAGCCACATGGATCGATCTCAATCGATCTTCCGAATCAGATCCGTAGGTGTCCGATCCTGACTCGCTGCTGACGTCCTCGGTACGGATCATCCTCACCGCTCGTGCAGGCTTAGACAGCGCTGGACCCTGAGTTCCCTTCTGTCTAAACTTGGACGATCCCATCATCACTTTTCCTTGACGCGATCTCCCTTGTTGATATCCATGCAGTGTCTCTTGCATGGCGTCCACATCTCCTACATTCATCAGTAGCAGCTGGTCGGAGAGATCGGGGTCATCCAAGGTGTCAATGAAATGGTTGACATTTTCCTTGCGCGCAGCTGGCAATCCCTCCATCACCGGTATCTTCGCCTGCAGTCCCATCGCATTAAGCCGTTGCAGGTACTGCAAAGGATATTCCTCCGATCGTTTCTTTGCGTGATAATATTGCCGGCTCGCGGACATCCCGTGTCCCGCATATTCCACAAGAAAACTGTTCATCAATTCTTTCCAATTGAATCTCGTTGATCTGCGTAGCTGTCGGTACCAGTAGCGGGCTGGGCCCACCATGAGATCACCGAAAACCAGACATCTCTCTCCGTCCGATGCTTGGTCCCGGAGGAACGCTGACTTCACTTTGCCGATCCAGTTTCGTGCTTTGTCTTCTTCCCGATCCTTCCATGAGAATTCTTTCAGTTCAGAAATCGCTGATATTCTGATCCTCTGCGTGATGCTCCCCCCTCCGGTAGTCACACCGGTCGCGGCTACGTGAGGGCGCCGTGGTTCGGGCATCCATAGATCATCTGGGTCGTATTCCGCCCCATGATGGATCTGCTGGTAAGTGTCCGACTCCACCGATTCCATCTCCACATCCGGCATGTCATGGCTTTCGTGCGAGGGATGGAAAAAGGCACGGCGATCTGGGTAGTGGGTCGGCTGTCGATTCATTCGCTGAGCTGTACGTTGATCCGCCTCGTACTTCCTCATGGCTGCATTGAAGTGCCGGCTTAGATCGCCCTCTTCTTGATCATTCAGCCTAGTACGGGTACCGGCCTATCTCAGTGGTATGTCGCTCTTGGCTTGTCCTTTAAAGGCGTCGGTCTTGGCTTGGCCGATCTTGTCCTTTAAAAACATACCGCCAGACGGTCCTAACGACATTCGACGAATGCTGATGGATCCATCTGATTCGCTCTCGGAGTCGTCCGAGGCGTAACGGGGCGATCCCGCGGGGTGTTCCTGAAGCGAATCAAAAGTTGTCTCGATCTTGTCTTCAGGATTATTGGCTTTGCCCACCAGCATTATCATAATCTCCACAAACTCGTTCGCCGCGTTCTTCAACTGTTCCAAGCTGCAACTCAGCAGTTCATCTCCATCAAAAGCGTTAGGGCAGACACCCATGTCGTCCAACATCTGCAAAATCAAATTGATCTCGTCGACTTTGTTGGTCCCAGGAGGTGGGACCGGGATCGGCTTATCCAGAGGACCAATCAACTTAGGCTTTAATATCTTGAACACTGGATCCGTCTTGAGCAGAGTCTTCAAATGGCCATAATAGTACTGCCATTTTGCGCGATCCCGTGTCTCACCCGCCGCCTCCTTCTCCCTGGACGCGATCTTCATTGGGTTGTATTCCGTCTTCGGCCTCGCGATCTTACCTGGTGTTTCATCGTATTCCTCTTTGACTCCGATCTTCGATTGCACGGTGTGGCCGATCTGGCGATCTTTGTCATCTGATCCCACCGATCTCATCGTGGATCGTTCCAATGCGATCAATCTCGCGATTGAGTTCCTCGGCTTGAGGTCGGGCGACCTCTCGACGAAGGAATAGGGTTTGGCTTTTGCCTATGGATTTTCATCATTGGATTTTCATCCAGCAGATCGCTCTTTGCAGATCGATCTGCGGTGGCCCCCGAAAGGGCCCTAGGAGGTATTTGAGGTTTATCTTCCAGATCGATCTCTCGATCTTCCTCTTCCATTTTCATTTCATCAGAGCCCCTCCCAAAACTCTGATGATCTGAGGATCTTGTGTTTCTGCGTGTCTGCGTCGATCCCTCTATTGCTGACACTTCAATCCCAGGTTCTTGCTTGATCTTGACATCTTCGCCAGTGGACTCACGGTGAAATCCAGAGGCCTCAGAAGATCCGGGCACGCGCACCATTGTGGTGAAGTCGATCTCACAAAACTACTTTAGTGAGTGTCAATCTTCCACCTGCCCAGACTTGCCGACTCACGGAGGGGGTACTCCGATCCGTGCCTTGCTGTATAACCTTGTGCTCACCTTGTGTACCCGTCGGTTGGGCTGGCTTGAGCTCTTCGTAACGGCCTTGGGAGATATCGATCTCGCTGAGAGGTTGGGTTGAGCGTTCGCTTCCGGTGCGGAAATCTTCACACCACGAACAGGGGTTCTGCGATCTTGATCTTGAGTCGCGGCAGTCACTTTTGGGCGATGTCGCGATCTCGATCTTGAATCACACCGATCTCGATTTATCTTCGGGATCGGGGTCTTCGCTGTGCGGAAATCTTCACTCAGCAAATAGTTGTCTTGCGTCGATCTTGCGTTGGGATCGGTCCGATCTAGTCTCGGGATCGGCCGATCTTGCCGGAAGTGCGCAATATGGGTGGATCGGTTGCTTGTTTCGCCAAAATGAAACGTGCCGATCTGCCCTGTAGATCGCTTCGATCTTGCTCGGTCTTGTCTTGAACTCCTTGTCCAGATCTTATGACCACTTGAGCTGTCTCGCGATCTTGTAACCAAAATCCTTTTCCTTTTCCTGATGTTACTGCTACCCTAGCAGTTGAGTTGAGTGTGAGTACTTGATCGATCCGGGCCAAATATCCCGAGATCGCTCTTCTCGATCTTGGCCAACAATCCAAGATCGGTCTTCTGTGTCCTTGTAACACGCGCGCCTTGACCCGCCGGGGAAGCCAAATCAATCTTGCCCGGAGAAGAGGGGAGGGGAACGTGCGTCGTGAGCAGAAGAAGTAGAGTTCAAGTCTGTTTATTAACCAACCAAATTAATATCCGACCTATCATTAAGCCTATTCCCAACCGTAGGTCACTCTCCAAGTCGATATCACCTTTAAGCTTGACCGCCCCCTTGAACACGTGTCGAAATTTCGTGACCTGTACTCCAAAGATAGCGCCAATACTCCCGATATCGTACCTAGACACCAAACGAGACCAAATCCCAAATACGGTACCAAATGCCCACTTTTGGTACCGAACAGTCCAAAATAGTATCTAAATACGGAATGTGTCTAAATCCATTTTGCGACGTCAATTCGACCGGCTTCCACTGGCTCTCTCGGTCTGAACTTCTGGGACATCACTCATGGATCTTCAACAAGCATGTACATCATCATACAATAGCTCCATCATCGATATATCCAGAACCAGCAGGGAACATGACCGATCTGATGCCAAATTCGAGACCGTTGAGGATCGACACAGTGCGATCCGGCCCTATATGTCTTTTCCGTTCATTGTGCGTGCTCCGATACTATACTCAACGGTTTATCCGCACAATGGGACCATCCACAATTCTTACAACGGTCCCACGGACTCCCACAAACATCCACAATTCCAGATCGGGCCATAATTAACCTAAATCAGTATTCCCTCCGGGAGACGGGTAAAGAGTGTCACCGATCTGCAGGATGTTACACCTTCGTCACAGAGTCATATCGCATCACCTGGTCCCAGATTCTTATCCCAGATCCCTCCACGGAAATCTTCTATTTGTCGTCTTGTCCCAGATCGCTCCATGGAAATCTTCTAGTTGTCGTCTTTTCCCAGATCGCTCCGTCTCAGGTCGATCGATATCCATCAGTCTGGTAACAGTTGGAACAGATCGCCGATCCCCGTTGAGATCGTTTCCCATTCTTTATTGGATCTCCAGGTCCCATGGCCTCATTTTCCACCCGTAAGTGACATATTAACTGGGTAGTCACCGATCCACGTGCCAAAATTTAATTAGTGACTTTACCACAACCGCCCCCTGTACTGAAGTCCGTTAGGGAAGCAATCGGCTTCAGTCCAGTCACTCATCAACTTCGTTCCAAGCACTCAAGTCCATCCCATGACCTCCCCGACGCGTCTCCTCACTTCGCCAGTACCCTCGGAGTGTTCTACCGCACTTTTGTCGCCGGATCGCGATCTTTCACCCAGATCGGTCGATTCAGAAGAGCATATTCCCATAGTCCCAGATCGACCTGGGTCCCCAGGTCATCTTGGTCCGGTCGATTCGACACCTTCCTCCAGGGGATCACCAAATCGACAACCGACAGGGTTTATGTCACCAGGCCAAGCCCCGCCGGCCAGATCGCCAGGCCATGAGGGGCATACTACCACGGTTCCAGATGATCCAGATCAACTCGAGTCTCCCAATTCTCCTGGCTCGTCCGGATCGCTATCCATCGTCACGGGATCGTCAGACCGCCCGCCTGAGCCGATATCGCTTCCCGCATCTCCGGCGACCCTGGGTGCGTTTAGATCCGACACCCTGGCCACTAGTGAGTCTCGTGGATGGTCTGCTCCAACTGCGGGCGTCATCGACCACGTTCCAAGAGTTTCTGCCGGCGACGTTCGTCTTACGTTGGATACGATCTCTTATTTATGGGATAGAGAAGCTACCTTCTGCAGCCAAGCCGATACCTTTCATGCGCTTCAGCAGTCATACCGAGATGCGGTCGCCCGGGGCGATCGCTAGCAAGACGAGATTGATTCTCTGTACAGATCGGCCGCCTCCTTCGTCTCTTTCGTCCAGCGTCAATATGATTTGATGCAAGGACGCTACGTCGACGCAGTACATTCTCTGAGCGACTGTAAACGAGCTCTGCGGACACATCGAGATCAATCGGCGCAGATTCTTCGGCTACGCGCTTTGTTACGTGCCAGCGATGAGGATCAAGGCAGCTTGGAACGACGGGTGAAAACTTTGAGGGCTCAAATTATTTCGCTCCAGGCCGAACTTAATTTTCTCCGACAGCAGCGTGACCAGCTGACCACCGACAGGTCTTTCCTTCACATAGACGTTTTGCACTTGAAGGAGGAATTGGATCGGTCTCAGGCGGAGATCGCAGAGGGACTGGCTTCAATTAGCGATCTCGTGTAACAAGTGGATGGCTTGACTCCTCTGGAGGGTCAGTTGGCACTTTCGCAGATGGAAAACGCCAACCTCCGTCGTCAGCTTGCGGAACACCTCACGGTGCACGACCAGCTACAGGTGGCGGAGCACGATCGGGATCGGGCCATAGCAGAACACCGTGCTCTCCTCGACACACTGAACAGTGCTATACTCGGGTCCCGGTCGTCTGCGCTGATTGTTCGACCGACGCCCAAGGGTGCTACTCCGGCCGGATCGCCACCTGTTTCCGCTACCCAGAGATCGAGACCGCTTGCCCGTAGGTCCAGATCGAGATCATCTGGCCCGCCTACCAAGCGTCGGCGTGTTCGACCACGGTCACGATCCGTAGATTCTTCCACCACCCGTGTGGACTCCCGGCTGTTGTCGTTGAATCCCTCAACACCTTCCAAGAAACTCCCCAGATCGGCCCCACCAGAGCCTTCACCCAATTCTTTTTCTTCGCCGCCTTCGTCCGCGGCTCCTGGGACTGGATCGGGAAGTGTGGAGCCAACCGAGTCGGACTCTAGCTTGGGAGATTTATCCCGTTCCGTGTTGTCCCGCTCGAGATCGACCGCTCGTCGTCAACCTAGATCGGATGCCCGATCTTCGACTTTAGACTCCTCTCCGGCTGCCCAGGTCGCTTCCGCTTATTCCGCAGCTACCCCATCAGCTCAAGCACTGTCGCGGTCGCCTTCTCCAGACGCTCCGGAGCCCCGTTATCTTTCGTACCCATCCGCTCCGTCCGTGACAACTGTGCCCGGCCAAGAACCGTCGCTTACGCCTCCACCGACCGAGCCGGAGCCTCGTGATCTCTCTTATTCGACGGCTTCGGTTGCGACTGCTCCCGTAATCGACCTTCAGGATGATGGTGATCATTCTGGAGATGCGGATATGCCGTTGCCGGAAGAAGCAACCAGCGAGATCGGCTCTGTTAGCCCTTCGCACGATTCCACTGCGCCCCCGGACAGCCATTTGTCCGATAGCGACAACAGCATCACCTTTCCGGTGTGCCAAGTGGTTAACAGAATCCTCGCGACTGCTGATTTTGACGATCTACCACAACTTCAGCAACCACGGGATCGGTGGATCCCCAATTATTTGGCATCTTCCCGCCTGGTAGCTTTTGAAATCGCTCCTCGGTCAGTCTCGCGGATCGCGATGGTTTGCGTGAGGACGATGTCGATTGAATTGTTGTTCTACCACTACTCCAAGCCCAGAAATTTTTATTCCCCTCCACCTCTCACAGACGGGCTCCTCCTACGCGGACTTGGGCGTCTACGCTAATCTCGCGGCGACACATTGAGGCTCTATACGCCCGATCTCCCTGGGACAGCATCGTGATTCCCGTGAACCCGATCTCGTTTTCCATGACCGGGTGGTATCGGAACATGGGCACTAGTTATCTGGATCTAGTGGTGATCATCAAGAAGAACGGAGTGGATATTCGTCTTTGTATAGATTATCGGAGAGTGAATCAGCTGACACGCCTGATAGTTTATCCCATGCCGTTGATCAGTGATCTGCTGGAAGACCTGGATAGAGCTCTATGGTACTGTTCGTTATACATGGCTAGTGGATTTTGGGTCGTAGAAATGACTGAACGAGCAAAATTGATCTCAGCGTTTGTCACGCCGTTTGGTCTTTTCGAGTGGTTGCGAATGCCTTTTGGGCCTAAGAACGCGCCCCAGATCTACCAACGTCTAGTTGACAATGCGCTGTATGGATATCTCAAGATCGGCCAGAGATCCACCTCTGACGGCCCGATCGACGTGTTCAAGGACGGCGAACCTGAGATAGATCGACGACCCTCCATACTGGGACGCCGATCTTACATTGACGACATCCTCATACCAGCCACGTCATGGGGATCTCTGTACGCAAAAGTAGAGCGATTGCTGGAAGCATGTGATAAGTGGAATCTGTCTATCAGTCTCACGAAGAGCTTTTGGGGGTGCCGTAAAGTCGATTATTTGGGACATCGAAGTCTGTGGATGGTCTGGAGGCTCAGCCCAAGAACTTGGAGTCGTTGGTCAACATCCCGTTCCCTAGCACGCTGCGAGCTATGCAGTCTTTTCTCGGGATCTTGAACTATTACCGCCGCTTCATTGAAGATTTCGCGGTGTACGCCGCGGTATTTTATGAGTTAAGAGAATCGGATTTCTTCGAGATCGGCCGATCTCAGCTCGCAGCAGGTGACGAATGGTCGACCGAGGGTCGATGGACAGAAGTCAAGGTTGCTTTCACTATGCTAAAGGCTAAGATAGCTACAGCTCCCATGCTCAAACATTTCGACCCAGATCGCCCTCCCGTGATCGTGGTCTACGCTAGCAAGTGGGCTGTTTCAGCGGCCCTGATACAGGAGTACGATGGCGTGTACCATCCGGTGACGTTTACAAGCCGCACGTTGATGCCCAATGAGCTTAACTACGGAACGGTGGAAAAAGAAGTGCTGGCGCTAATTCGTGTCTTGGATGTATGATATACTACACTTGCCTCGCGGGAGATCACTGTGCTGACCCAACATTCTACGTTAGCGTGGTTGATGCAATCTCGAGGGCTCAACGGGAGATTAGGACGGTCTGCTGCTTTGTTTTCAAACTGGACTATGGAGGTGAAGCAATGTGAGCGAGGAGAGGAAGAAATCTTGGGCATGTTGGCAGCGAGTATTGTTGTAATTGCGCTTGAGTGGTTGGATGCAAAATGCAAAGTAAATATATTTAGGTCTTTAGTTCACATAGTCTGTTGCTACTCTAAGCCTACTGGATTCTTCGACTACACGTTTCTAATCGCTATATCGCGCATTACTAATCGTCTAGTCGCGCATTAGTAATCGC
>CANTFL010001041.1:0-15764 GCA_947650285.1 Hyaloperonospora brassicae | reverse complement strand
GTTCAACAAAGACCGCGTTCCTTGACAGACGATAAAGCCTATCCTGAGCACCAAGTGCTAATTGTAATAGTCCCATCGTGTAGGATTATTTTTACTTAGCTAAACATGTTATTGTAATCGTTACGCTATATCCAATTGAGTGGGTGTAACACGTCGCAGGCTTCGTTGCCGCAAGCGAGGGGAAAGACTTTTAGTTGGTACGATATCGACATGTAAACACGTAGTTTCGATGAGGTAATAGGTCCGTTTGCAATGATTTTAAATCTAATAAAAATATAAACAGATGTACAATCTGCACTAATGGCTTGCTCGCACTTCGTCGCGGCCACTTTTGAGCTATTTCATTAAGAATATTGATCGTTACAGGGGCCTTGTTTACTTTACGACGAAAGCATTTATTTTGTAAAACTAGGCACATACAACGTGTTGACCAATTATATAATGCACTTCGGATCTGCACAAAAGATGATCCATCGGCTACAGCCAGGCAATTGGCACGTGTATATGCCATGTGACCCTACAGAACTACTTTTAGATTTCACCCGGAAGTCAATTTGTATGGAGCCTAACTTATCATACCCGGTCCAATTAAATTGCTGTTCAATTAAAAATATCGTTTAAGTTTTCGCTATAGTGCATGCACAACTCGTATAACAGCACCGATACCAAACCCGACATCTATGTGACCACAGTGTACGCATGTCACGAAACCTCACTTGTACACAAGATCAGTAGAGTTCCCGTCATTTTTATTCTTTTATTTCAAAAAATTATTTACTTATTAAACTTTTCGAGTTCCATGTTGGGCCCAGGCCAAATATTAAAAACTCCCTTGATTCTTATCGTTAAAGCCAGAGAAGTTTTCGCCAAACAAAAATTAAACTGCTCCCGAGGGACCACTTCAAAATAATTATTTTAAGTTTGTTGCTTATGGGATTACGCTGAAGCTTTCCCACCTGATCCTGCACCTTCTAAATCATCCCTAAAAACTCCTCTATAGTCTCCTGTTAGGTAGTGTGTTTCTAGCAAATAATTACATGTGTCTCAAGTGGGGGACGTTACTGCCTGGCAGGACAGTGCTGGTGGAACCCTGCACACCAGAACCCGAAGGCGATAAATTTTTACTGCAGTCACCGGCTATCGAACCGGTGACCTTTCGCTTGGTGCTGCTACACCAAATCACTTGAGCTACAAGCTCATGTGCGGAAATCATGCCGAGGCGCCTTTATCACAACATGTAGGACCTTTCAATTCAATTTTACCCCCTAACTCTGCTATTCAATAATTCCCTTATTTAATTAAAAATTTGATGGTCCCAGCTTTACTGTATAAAGATGACTCTACTGTATAACATATTTGACAAACAGATTTCAGAAGAACGGAAAAAGTAGAACTGCCTTTGTATCGTTAAAGTCTTTAAAATATCCCTCTTTCGATCGTATTCAGACCATAGTAAACTCTAAAATATAAATAATTATCTACTCGCTCACCACCTTTCGCGCGCGTCTGGTTGCGGTCGGTATTTTATTTTTTTGTAATGACCCAAATCAAAGAACAGGTGGGTGTCGAATATTACGTTTGACAGCAATGTTCCTTTGTATTTTACTAAACAAGGTATGTATCTGAGACATAGTAAACAAAAAGTACTATTTACATTTACCGATTTTCGTGCCAATGGTATGTAACAAGCTCACCCGTTTTACAACAATGCTCTTCGGGAGATAGTTCACATCATATCTAAGGCGCCTACCACCTGCGTACGGTCACTGTAAAACCGGCTAAACATTCGTTGCTATCAAAGTGATCGCGACGATCGCGGTCGCGGTTGCGCAAATGAGCGTCACCCATAGCATCACGATATTCTGGTCTATCAGGGCTATACCCACGTCGCCCTGTCGCTCTCACGTACTTCTTGATTTATAACGCTGCATCACGCAGCCGTAATAGACGAGGCGCTTCGACTTGTCGACTCCTGATACATTGCTCAGCTCTCTGGCTCAGACTTTCCAGATATCCGGCTCATGTTAAAAACGTAAGTAGTTGATCATGAAACCCCTCCTAGATTCTTCAGCTCACTCGAGTAAATGTTACCATACTCAAAGTATTTGTCGTCTGAGATGCGTTGCTACGGGAAAAAGGTTTGTTTTATGTTTCAGGCTGCGATGTGTCTACCGCTTTACCCAAAGATAGTCGAATGGTGTACAGCAGCATATAGCATGCAGCTGCTCACCGCATGTATCTACCGCACAGGCGACGAAATTTGTTGGAACATATGGGCCAGACCATTCGATTCTTTTTGTCAAAAGTGAGCTACGGTGAATATTGATCGCCGACCGCGCCAGGCTCTGAAGTGGCGCATCCAGCGCAGACGCACGTGACTGGCTGAAGGTGCGAAACAGTCAGTGGCTTGACGCTCTGGGTAGTTTCTTTCTACCCAGGAAGTTTCCCTTACGGTCCTTAACTCCCAGATACCTGCGATCAGTAACTTACAGGATTTGCGACTCCGTGGCGTACCTTTTGCACGCTCGCTTCACATTGTCTACCGGCTGCGACCCATTCGAGAGTCCAGTTGGTGGCGCGGCTTTGCAACCGATCCTAGCCTGGATAGAGCTTTCCATCTGCTGGGACTCCCATAACCTTCCGGTCAAAACCGCCGTGGCCATCCCACTGCACCGCCCTGATCGGTTTGGCTTGACGCTCTGGGGCATCAAAGGTCTCGCACTGTTGGCACCACGACGACAGCTGCATCGTAAATAGTGATACTAACTGATAAGCAGTGTCTTTGCAAGAACAATTGCAACGCGGATCCGGCTTATGTCTGTTGCTACACCAGAGTTTGCGGATTCACGAGGGAGCAAGTACCGTCATTTGGTTGTTGACAAGCACGAAAGTATCATGTCTGACGCACCTTATCTTTGCGCACGGCCGATAGCATGCTCGTCGAGAGATGGTTGCAGTTTAGCTGGATCTTGGCTGGTAAGAGCAGTCGGCACCTTTATGAGAGAGAGAAACCTGAACGTCGATTAAGTATTTGAAAACTACACGATATCGGTGTGCTTCTACCTAGACTACATCAATCTCCTCCTCGCTGGCCAAGTCTGCTGGCTCGAGACGTCGGGCATCACGGGGGACACTCAGCCGAGGGCACGTGGAAACAGGTATCCAGTCCTGGGGGCAGACAGGGCGCGGAAATCGCAGAAAACGTCGGACATCAAACCGATCACCCCCGATAGGCCGCTGGTGCTCCTGGACGGTCCCGATCAGAATCACGTTCTAGGCAACTTCGCTTCGTGGGACCGAGAGTCGCGCTCGGCGACCGGGCCGGCGACTTGGAAGCTGACGTAGAATAGCAGGAACTAGGTGAGAGGTTGACAACCGCTGGCGACGCGCCCTCACCCCGGGATGTCTGGGTTGTTGCTCCCCTTGCGGTTCGCACGCTGCGCTGCCTCCCGTAGCGCACGCAGCGGCTAGAAGGCCTCCCGCCTTTAACCTGGGCCCCATTATAGGGGACTTCCCACCCAGGAAAGGGGCCGGTTGTCCGGCTCTGTGGAGGTCTTTGTCGCTTGGCCGTTGTTGCCCGAAGGCGCAAATTGGGAAGTGCAGTCGGCACCTTTATGTGTGTCTCCGAAAAGATGATACACATAGTTGAATGTAAGGAACGGCGATATCAACATTATGCTCTTTAGTGTTAGAGCAGCAAAGTGTGACCGTGTTGACCTGGCATACTCTGCAGAAGGTGTGAAATGCAGTATTTTTGGTCATAATGTTCTTCAAAATAAGGACGTTGTTGCCAAATGAGCTCTCAAAAGCAAACTCCTCCATTTGGACTGTCCAATACGATTTCTATTTTCATTTGTCTACTCGCTGATAATAGCTTTAGTGCTTCATGCGCAAACTTGTACGTATGTCTCATCGGAGCACGTGCAAACGCTGTGATTCCTGCAGATATGATCATGTCGTGTAAGTTAATCGAAACGTGCTTCTTCATAATTGTGAATGACCGCATGTTAATTCCCTAGTGTGGGGACGTCGTTCATTATTTGACGGCGTGACATTTGACATGAGGCAAACATTAGGTTTTCAGTATGAAAATGTCAACTACTGCCGATTAAAACAACCCTATAGATCCCCTTCCATTAGAAAGGGTAAATTCTATTCGCCAAAAAGTATTCACATTGACACTTGTATGTTTTAACAGGTTTTGTACCCGGTTCAAATGATCCCACTTTTCATGGAGATGATGGATGGAGGCACAGGCGCGATGATGTGTAGCAGCTGCTCCACCTATCAACCCCAGGCAGCTCGAATAATGTTACTCACTTTTATAAAAGTTGAGACAATCTCAACCCTTGAATTAAACTGTGTGCGTTCGACAAGCTTGCCTCACGCCTAGAGGCAGAAGCGTGTTTGCAGTCAGTCACCTACGTCGGTTGTTCAAGGTAACTGCACCAGAACCTTTATAACGATGAGGGCCCAGGGTGGATGGCCGGCATCGAAGCGGGACACCGAGGACTTACCAGATGAGCCTGATTGGGGCGTGAGCGTTAGCGCTAAGCGTTTTACACGGCCGTCACGACATGCTACAAGTGATTTTGAGCAAATACGTCAACATTTCGAGCAGACCGTCAATCTCAGCACACGGACCACCCGCCGGGCCATGAGTCTACCTCAGCAGCCTTCGCAGCCTCAACAGCTTTTGGGACAGGACGGGAAAGACACACGTATGGGACGACAGCGCTCTGCTTCGAGATCGAATACGACACGGGCTCAAGAGTCTTTGAGTTATTCCCAAGATCCCCCATATTCCTCGCCAGAGCCTCAGCGAACTATGTGGGTAGCTCACCGGCCTTCGAATACTTCCCTGCAGTCGCGGCCGTCGCACCCGACTACCAAAGAACACGGTGACAACTTTGAATCTTTGATCGAGTCGCTTTGGCCAGGTCCTAAGCGTCGATCCATTGATGATCAAGAATTGCATCAGCAGCTCCAGCACTCGTACGAGTGCTCGAACCCACGTGCTCAAATACCGCTGCAGATTCTGGACAGCAGCTTCGAGCAGTTCCTAAGGCGATCGATGTCAACATCGTCCGACCGTACCGAAGTTACAGACGGTACTCCAACACAGCAACGTCTACATCCATCGCAGCATAAATCAGTAACATTCTGGCAATGTCAGCAACATCGCGGTAGCACATCCGACAGTACTGGCAGCACGGAGACTTACGTTGAGCTGCCTCCAATCCGTCGTCGCGAGATCGTTTCCCGTCTGGATGAATCGGTCCGAAACGTGATGGCGTCGGTGCTTTCGGATGAATACAGCAATGTGTCGTGGAAGTATAAGTTTCACAAGAAAGACATTTCGTATTACATGGACGAAAATAGTGTCGGGCTTGGGCAAGCAAGATTCTGCTGTGTGACCCAAATTCACGCGACGGTGGACGAATTCGTACAGCTTTTTCAAGTGTCTGATCCTGATACGATGGCTCGGAACAACCGCGTGCTCTCGGGCAGCTTGCATGAGTCCCGAGTCTTATCAGTCCTGCGCCAGCCGACGCAAGAGCAACCGATGAACTCCATGTACGTGAGGTATGTGAGCTGCCAGGCCCCTGAATTATTGACAGCCCGGGAGATGTGCGGTGCCATTGCTACCGAATTGATTCGCCAGCCTGATGGCTCCGCTATCGGTTTTTGTTTCTGGGATACCGTGAATGACCCAGAATTCGCCGAAGCTGCCAACATTTTTGAGCATTGTGCCCCGTTTCGTGCGGGATTTTTTCTTCAAGGCCCAGGCCAAACTCGTTCATCGACTGGTGGGTCTATTCAAGGCTACACGAAGGTCGTGTACGTGGTGGAATCGGAACACGGTGGCTGGGCACCCGGCCTGACCTCAAGACTGCTAATGGAAAAGTTTGGCGCGAACCTCGCTCGCCTCCGTGCGCACTTTCGTCGCAAGCAGCTGGATTCGCGCACATTCGTGATGAAGACCGAGTGGCGGTCAAAAAGGGCTGCGAAGAGCTGCAAGCGGTGTAAGAAACACTTCCAAGTACTCTCCCACCGCGTAAACTGTCACGCGTGTGGTCATGTCGTTTGTAAAGCTTGTGTATCCAAGGAGCTAGTGGAGCTACATGCCGTCGACCTCGTCTCCATGCAGATATGTCTCACTTGTCTCAAGAAAGTTGGGCTTTCATTTCCGAGCTCGTAGAGAGCTTGGGGACAGGTGTCTGCAGTTGTATGTGTGCATGTGCAAATTGTTAAATTGCAACGCAGCAGCAGCTCTAGCGACCGTTGTCGCAATTGCACTCGTATCAGCAGCCGACCGGGCAGAGATCGAAGCAAAGGAAATGAAGAGTCGGTGGCACGAATGCTTGCTTTTAGTGTCGTTTTTGGCGGCACAAATAGATGGCATGATACTCCGAAGTACCAAACGTGGTACGCGCTAGACCGTTGGGTCGTTCTTAAATGAACCCGAGACAAAGACACATTAAAAATGGGTAAGGCAACAGCTGCGCCAGCTAGAAATAGACTGAGAGCTTGTAATTTGTATTGCACCATCAAGGGCCCTCCGTCAAAGACCCCCCTTGGCAGTTTGGATGTAAATTTAATCTAAGACCATTCATCAAAGGCATACAATAAATATTTGAGAAATATAGGTACCCACCCACCCTTTGATACGTACACAAGGGTGGTCCCCTGGTGTAAGGGTGGTCCCCTGGTGTAGTGGTTTAGTACGCTAACGATAAAGACTCTGACTCCGGTTCGAGTTCCCCGGGGACCAAAATCGAGTAATTCGAATCGACGAATAGCCGAAATATCCAACCGAATAACCTCTGGCGATGATGTCTAAACAGTATAATGAGACGAATTCACCCTTTGATACGTACACACAGCCCTGAAATAGAGGCCCCTCCTTGAGTACCGTAACCTCTCTAACTACATACTGCACACTCATGCATACAAAATGCCATATAAAGATGCTTTGCTACTTACACACCCCTCCTTATTACAGGACTCTTGTGTGTCATCAAACAGCCTTGCGTATGGAATCCGCACTCATTATTCGGTACACCCTCTTAACGGTACCCCTAATACTACCATTTTCTCTATTCTAAAGATAATTCTACTTTTCGGATCAAGTTTTGAGCATATCTCTTTCTGGTACTGCGAAATCAACTGTCAACGGGGGACATATTCACACACGCCCAGTCAGAAAACTGCCTCAAGTAATTATTTGCCATGATTTATAACGTAAATGCAAAAGAAACAAAGGTGTCGCTTTCTATATCAAACAGCACTGCGATCTTTGATCAGGTGAAGGGTGTGACAGGATTTTGCGCTATCAATATATCAAAAAAGCAATAGACTATGCTTGCACCGCCTGAAGAGGCCGTCTACGCGTCGCTGGTGGGCGCGGAAAGAATGGTATTTTCTCATATACGATAACTGAAGGTCACACCTTATTAAGAAGTCGCTCTAAAATAGCGCCGCTCGAGTAAGATTAGGAAAGTCTGCATGGTTTGTGCTCATGCTGGCTGGTACAAGAACCGACGGGAATACGTCACAGATGAGTCGCGAAAGCGTCGCAGGTCAACACGCAATTGCGATTGTCCATTTACCGTCACAATCTAAAGGGATAGAGAAAATAATGGTGATGACAATGATCATGCTGTTACTTCAGCAGCTGTGCTTCTATGACGGTTTTTTAGTGGTCTGTGGTTGTGGAAAGCTGCGAACACAACCACGATGGAGCAAATGATGCCTATGCCTATCCCGCCGCACGAAATACAGTCCCTAAACGAAACCGCGATCAGTGGCATGGCAAGAGCAGGTGCCGCACCCAATTATATCTTGGCAACTGTTCTTTAAATCGACCCAAATTGAAATATCAGCCCAAGGGGCATATGTAACGCAAAGGCGGTGATCCAGTGATAGCATCTTTCTGGAAAAACACCTATGGAGACGCTTCTGGATGAATTTCAGGTAAACAGCATTCTTAATGCTTAGTACCGCGACGACACGGGTCGAATTACCAAGCTTTTCTTTGCACCAAGCGTATGCGTTCGATTTGCGAAAAAAAATTCCGATGTCACGGTCATATATGGTGCATATAAGATCAAAAATCACGTGTTGATCGCATCTGCTTTTTAAATGACGTATTTTGACAGCAATGACCATTTTTTCGCTTTTTAGATATAATACGTCAATGCTACACATAGTCATAGTGATTATAAGTAAAGGCAGATTTTCGGTCGCGTTCACATTTTTTTCGTCCGAGCGAGAAGAAGGCTACAACTAGGCTCTCAATCACGTAAAAATCATTTCCATCGCCGAACAACTACCTGATGTAATTGTCACGGATCCTGAACTTGCGTGAATGGCTGCGCTTCATACGCACTTTTCCAACGCGCACAATCTGCTTTGCATCTGGCTTATTTCAAAGAATGTACTTGCCAACAGCCGCAAGCACTTTCGAATATCAAGATTGGGAAACTTTTAAGGCATAGTCAAAAAAGCTTTGTTATTTCATCGACGTTCGATCATACGAGATAAGTTGGGTTGGAATCTGCAAACGCTATCTTATGTGGTGTTTTTTCGGAAAAATCAAAAGTGAAATCATTGGGTTCTTAGTTCACACACTGTGCTATTCTAAGCCTGCTAAATACATTGCTCTATTCTTTACTGAATATGTAACTGTCTCACGGTATTATTTATTTCTTGATCCAGTAACGATGACGTAAGATGATTTATGTGAAACCGGCGACTCGTGAAGATTCAATCGAAACTCTACATCTTATGTCCGTCAGCAAAACATCGATAGGACTTGGCTGTGTTATAAAGATCAGTGTATACTTGCAAGAACCAATGCGTACGGGCATCTTGGAAATTCAGCAAGTAATCAAGCCGAGGACCAGCACACAGCGTTCAATTCTCGGTTTGCAATGTTGACGGGCGATCTTGCTCAGGATTTTAGAGGAAATTTCTTGCAATTGATCATCAGGAAAAAGTCATTTGGCCCAGCATTGCCTATACCCGCGCAAATACGCTTCTCGCTCTCTCTAGTGATATTTGGGCTGATGAATGACGCAAAAAACCGCCTTGCGCACTAAAAAGGCTTATGAAGAGGTATAAAAGGTAAGTATATCGACGTTAACGCCATGTACTAATGTCTTTACACAAAAAAATATAAACCCTTGTTTGCATCGTGTTTGCGACATCCTCGCAACGCGTGAGCGTTTCAAAAGGAAGATTTTTAACTTCAGTGGTGGCTTGAAAGCAAGGAGAAAACCTGTCACGAAGATACTGCCAATCTGACTCTGGAACAAGCTCTGTCTCAAATTCGAGATCGCTTAGTACTTTAAAAAAATATGCAGCTACCACCACACCAACAGCGCATTCTTTTGAATCGATTAGTCAATTATCACAACTGCCAATATCGGTGGAGGTCAATGATCCTCTACCAGTACGAAACGTTCGCGGTCTTTCATTTGCGCTCGAGGGCGTCGTGGCAAAGGCAATGGCTCTACTCGCCGCGATCTCAATGCATTCGAGCACGTTTTACTGAAAACCTGAAGCTGTCCAGACGCCGGATGCTATCTCGATGGTGAAAGAACCCGGTCGTGGACGTTTTATTTCAACATACATTGTCGAATTATCAGCCATCAGAACAAACGCCTCTACATCATTACTAGGTGCGCAGCAAAGTCGACTATGAAATATAATATCAAATGCTACATCTCATTTCGAACAGGGTAAACCACAGCAAAACAAAAAGTCCAGTCTTTATACTGACGTCGCTCAAACACTTGCCAAAGCTAAGTACATTCAACCGTGCTGACCTAGCCTGGCTTACAGAGCCGTTTTTGTAGCTTCGTTAGACGTGACCAGGCTTGTGACAACTCTGATATGATTCATCTATCCCCAAATATATTCATATTTTGCCTGCTACACCGTCATCGCAAATGGTTTCCTCCTCTTGGGGTTATTCGCACACTTGCGCGCCATATGGGTAATACAAGACGCGACCTCCTCTATGATTTGTTGGTCACATTGCACGTAGGGGCAGTACCGTTCAGCAGCCTTGCAATCTGCCCTGAATGTAGATTTTAGAAGCTACCACAACACAAAGACATTGTCAAACACACCAGCCAGCGGTTATGAAAACCGATCAAAAACACGTACATACCGTCCGTGCCTAGCATAATCACGTCACCGTCCTTCGTCTTCAGCTCGTGCACTTCGCCCATCTCACGCTTTTTCCCGTGTAACATACAAACGAATGTCATATGCACCATCTCAGCAGGTTCCACGTCAGCAGGAACAATGGCTACGCACCATTTCTCCGTTACCACCATAACAATAATACCGTACGGACAGTTAAAGTAATGACACTGGTGCAGCGTCTCGTGTACAATCTGCCACTTCAATCCGCCCGGCGCTTCCTCGTCCGGATGCAGTCGACAGAGCAAAAAAACCGAGTCACCCACATTAATCGCTCGCAGCAACACATCTACATAATTTGCCCCAACAAAAACATTGAACTGACATTCACGATCTCAATACATCAACAAGCAAACACATCACCGTCCAGCTGTACATCACACGCAGTTGAGCTGACCAGACACTGTGGTTTCATTTAAAATAACATCTCAGCATCAGAATATCCACATTCAATCCAATGACAATAAATCTGTGCATTGTTTTGCGCTTACCGTTTACTGATACACAGCAGTCTGAAGATCTTATTACTTACCAAGCCACCATTTTCTGGTCTAGTACTACGCCACCTTGATTGCATACGAGAAAGGTCTCCTCAGTCATGGTCGATGTCTCAAAGCTGTTAGATATAGAAAGCGATACCTTTGTTTCTTAGGCATTTACGTTATAAATTATGGCAAATAATTACTTGAGGCAGTTTTTTTTGACTGGGTGTGTGTGTGAAAATGTCCCCTGTTGACAGTTAATTTCGCTGTACCAGAAAGAGGTATGCTCAAAACTTGATCCAAAAAGTAGAATTATCTTTAGAATAGAGAAAATGGTAGTATTAGGGGTACCGTTAAGGGGGTGTACCGAATAATGAGTGCGGATTCCATACGCAAGGCTATTTGCTGACACACAAGAGTCCTGTATTAAGGAGAGGTGTGTAAGTAGCAAAGCATCTTTAAATGGCATTTTGTATGCATGAGTGTGCAGTATGTAGTTAGAGAGGTTACGGTACTCAAGGAGGGGCCTCTATTTCAGGGCTGTGTGTACGTATCAAAGGGTGGGTGTGTACCTATACATCCTTTATATTTATTTTGGGTTACATGTTTCGCTCATTGAATCGGTTTGCAAAAACCACCGATTATATATATTGAAACGCACCAAAGAATATGATTCTCTCAATAAAAATACGCACTGACATTCTCACAAAAGATTAAGTCAAGGGTTCGCTCGTTGCTTAAAGAGTGCGCTAAATTGCTCATAGATGTAATTCTACATACACTGCAAGTCGCTAACGTCGTCGAATCTGCAAAAGCACTCCAGATATCAGTCTTTTGTTTTGTTTACACTAAGTGCTTAATTTTATCCAGCTTTTTAAGAGCCTGTAATGTTTTCGCGATGTCGTCTGGCGTCAAGTGCGAGTCCATTTGCCATACTCAGCATTAGACCACACTGCGTGCTGCCCAGCTCTTGAACACGCAAAAATCGCCACACCAGGATCTGCGAACAAGACCGTTTAGACCACTGTAGGAGACGATCCTGGCGCGCGCTTATAGCACTGCGGCGAAAGTTCACTTTTTGCTTTGGGACTGACGGACGGATTAGACACAGCATTTTGGTGCCCATTGGTCTGCGGATCATCAATATCCAAATTTCGCGTCGGGGACAGCGGAGGCGTCCTTCTTCCATTCCTCTTGCCATCCAAAGGCGACTCCATGGTCATCGACATCATGGGATCAGTGGCAACATTGCCGTTAGCATACTTTCGCTTTCTGAACGCTTGCTGCCAGACAATCTCGCCGCGGATGATGAAAAAGATGCGATATAGCACCGATGCAAGCACAATCGAGCCTAGCAACAGCGAAAACACAATTGTAGGTAGCGTTCTCCCCGGATGGGACTCGCCATTCTTCAGGTCATTGTAAGGTACAGTCGAATCGGCACCGTGCTTGGTGCCAGGAGTGGCAATGGCTGCAGCTTCCGCCGCTTGCACGTGCTGCCGCTCGAGCTCCGTCTCAAGCAAGTGAATCGTCTCGAGGCGACTCTCGGCAATGCGAGTCATGTTCTCCACCTAGGGTACAAGTACAATTCAGTCGCAGCATCCATAAGCACAGCATGCTGTCTCGCGCACTCCCTTACCTGCAGTCGCAAGACCGTCACATCGTGCTTAAGTCTCTCTCGCTGTTGCGTGAGCGCCTCAATCTCCGGGCTCATCATTTGGCGCAGCGCAAAGGTGCCTACGATTCCCACCATGAGCAATGCAGCAATTACCGTAAGACCGCTGGCCGCTCGCCTCACGGGAAACGTGATCGACACGTGCGTGAGACAGTGCCGCACGCGCCGAAAACGACGCTGCACCGCGCGTGGGCAGCCACCCTTGGCATACGGAACGGGTGGAGGCCCGTCTGAGCTAGAGTTGGCGCTGGAACCGGAGGTAAATAGTCTCTCGTCGTCTGATATGCTGATGCTGGTGCTGGACGCGGTAACGGAGGCAGCGGGTGGAGCGGCGGCGACAGCAGACGCAGACATTGTGTACCGCTGTAAACCGACGGCACAAAAGTCGAATAAGAAAAGTCCAGTACAAAAAGTGCGATACTGATTACGCCTGCTTGCTAAATGCAAGAGCTACGCCTCATCGTCCCTCGCGTGTATCTGTCCCTCACGTATGTCGACGCGTCGCCCTAGCGGCGATTACGAAACTTTCTACGGCCAAAGCTACGACTACGACATGGACTTCGACGGCTTCCTCGAGGACTGCTGCGTCGACGGACACGAGACGTGGAACGATTGCGCGAGCGAGAGCGCGATGAAGCTGACGAGTGCGACCGGGATCGTTTAGAGGACACAGATCGTGACCGTGACTCAGAGTGCGAGCGCAATCGTCGACGACGTAAACTGTGGGAGGCGTTGGATGAAGCTGTACTCGTGCTTCGCCCGCGACGACGTTGGCCAGGTGGTGAATCGCTGCGCTGTCTGCGTTTCCGAGATTGCGTCAGCGGGTCCGTTGGTGGCACGCGAGAACGACGGGGAGAAGAGCGCACAGCCTCGATAATTGCCTCCTTCGTCGGTCTGTCGGGACGATGGATCAAATGGCTTGTTTCGTTCTTCTCCATCTTGTTTCTAGGGCATGCTTTGTGCTTCTCCTCTTGCCTCATCACACGAGAATCAACTCCCTTGGAATTTGCCGCCGGTGCCGACAAAAACGCGCTCAATTTTGACTCCTTGCATCCGTTTACTGCGCCTGGCGATCCGTCGTTAGTCAATGCGCTGACCGATGCGGGGCGTCCAGATAGATTCAACACCTTGTGCTCACCCTTCAATACAGCAGACTGTGCCGGTGACGCGATTATAGGCACATCTTTCCCGACATAAGCAGCTTTAGTTCTTTTGCCACGAGACCGATGACAATCTCGTTCCGACTCTGAACCAGAACTTGAGTCCGAAGAATTGCACGCACGGCTGGGCCTCGAACGGCCAATCGCTTTGGGAGGCAAGGTGTCCTTTGCACGAGATGTCCCCTTTTTCAGCATTCGGCTACGCGGGCGAGAGCGCACGCCACCGGAACCACTGCTACTCACGGATCTGGATCTTGACGAAGACACTGAACGACGCTTTCGCTTTGGAGGTTTCGACGACCGAGATGAACCCCGTCCCTTCACCGAAGAGCGCAAATAATCCTTGCGCGATGCATCGTCGTCAAGTGCACGACTGCGACAATTTGCCGGAGACCGTGACCGTCGGCAGGGAGACGCCAAACGCGATTCCGACCTGGAACGTGGTCGTTCAAGTCTGGGCTTCATCTCGACATCCTTCTCTTCCCTATCTTTGATTCGTAGCTTTCGGGCTTCCTCTCTCTCTTTCCACTCCTGTTCGATCCTCTCCTTTCTCTCTTGCCGGCGCCTCTCCTTCTTCTCTGGATCAAAGCTTTCCCCTGCCACATAGTCTGAGGCAATGCCAAACGCGTTCTTAATCCTCCTGTTATCTTCATCCTTGCGTTTCTGTCGAGCGTGCGAGCTCTCAACATCCTTCGCGTTCTCTCGTCCTCTGTCTTCGCCATTCAATCGCGCCAAGAGCCGCTCGCGTTCTCGCTTGACCTTTTCCTGAATATCCTCAGGCTCGCACCCGCGTTCCTCCATCTCGAGAGTCAGCTCCAGTAGCTGAAGCTCCACCTTGCGCTTCTTTTCGTGCAGCAAAATGTCCGCGTTCGGAGGTGGCCGATTCTTGCTGCCTCCGTGTGCATCATAGCCCCCCAAACTTCCTCCCATCCTGTTCATCTTCAGCGCCTGCCGCGTGCGCGAGGCGTCCACGTGGCTAAGATTGCGCTGGACGTAGCCATTCGTGCCCGAACCGCGTACCGTGCGTAGGCCAATGCCGTTGTACATGCTGCCTCCTGTGACAGAAGAGATGGTATTTGGATTCTCCCGACCCCCTATTCTCCCGCCTCCACACAAACTTGCCAAATCGTACTTTACGCGGCGAACTAGACGACTATCAGATACGCATTATCAATACCGCAAATTAGGTGCGAAATTTCGCAGTGACGTAACGATTATAGAAGACACAAAGACCACGCTCTTTTCACAAGCTCCTGCTCTGGGTGTGGAAAGATACTGCGAATTTCGATGCAATTTTAACCGCTCCAAACGATTATACAAACTGCCGCAGTCCCTGTGCGCTTGTGATTCAGGACGAGCGCGACCCTCGTCGCTACAGAGCAAACTCTTGTCGAAATTCTACGAGCAATACCATTAGTATATCACAGCGCTGCACGATCGTGACGATGCATTCTGCGGTTCGGGCAAATTACAGGACACAACAGGTGCAATGCTATAAGGCATATCGTAAGCTTATAAAATCTGATCAGTCCTTGCGCCCTGGCGTCACTTTTCAGAAACTCCATTAGAAACCAGAATTATGATCGATCGACCACGTACTTGTTGCAACAAAGAAGCCGTCACCTGCTGACAGTATATTCACGCTGTACGCCCGCTGAAGATAATACAAGCTCTGGCTTGTTTTTAGTCACTACTACAAGCTAGCGGACTCGGATTGGCTGGCCTTTCACCGGACGCTGGTGTAACGGGGCAGCTCGTTTCATGGAATTGTCACTTTAAAGAAAGTGACAATAAAGAATATTAAGTTGAATATTCTTTGAACAATATCACCGATAGTGGTGATATTGGTGAAGCGACCAAAGGGTCTGCTCATTGGTTGGTATCTTGACGATATCAACCCACCAATCGCCGCAGGACGCGCGCAATGAGTGGTGACGAGACGTCACCATACACTCAATTAGATTAACATAATTAAGTCAGGTTAAACAGAGAGACAGTAACAAAAGACTAAACTATATTAATACAACAGTTTTACTTTTTCCCTTATCTACGCTTCCTCGTTTGCCTCGTGTACGTCTGTCGGGCGCACCAAAACCCTTGCGTTAAGTTCACGCAAGGGTGTGCCCCGTTACACCTGGTAGCACTTTGTAGTCCTTCCAAGGACCACAGCATCCAACATGTTCATGTTGGATGAAGAAGACACCTTTCACGCCACGCGTGAAGGGTTTAACC